>PVJX010001602.1:0-145388 GCA_004027295.1 Dolichotis patagonum | reverse complement strand
AGGCATGCATCGCAAAACGCAGCAAGTATCACATTTTTCTTACATCACAAAATATCCTTTGAGTTTTTCCAACTAATTAAAAAAGACGAAAACAGCCAGATGTGGTATATGCCTATAATCCCAGTACTGGGGAAGGTGAGATAGGAGGATTGCATGCCTCCCCCACCGCCATGAGTTCGAGGCCAGCCTGAACTACATAGTGAGACCTTGTCTCAAAAATAAAAGGGGGGGGGGACATGAAAAAAGGTGAAAATTGTTTGTATCTCCCTCCTTGGCATCGTCTCTTGGGAAGCCAGTTTGTGGACCCCCTGATACAGAGAGATGAGCAAATGTTTGATGATAAAGAAGATATTTTCCATAATATAATGAAAATATTGTTTAAAAAGGCAATTTTTACAATATCACCCTGTGGTTTTTAGGAAAATCAGTGGGCTGGGGGAAGAGGGGATTTTAGTTTTATCATATTTGCTAAGGTCTCTACTCAAGTTTCTGTCTGAACGCTTTGAGAAAGGTTGAGAATGACCCCACTGTCTCAGCAACCTCATTTTCTTTAGACCATGCTCGGCAGCTGACCAAGAGCATGATGCGGAAGGCCACAGTAGACAACCTGATCAAACAGCGGGAAGCTGACATCCAGAACTTTGTCAGCTTCATTTCCAGAGACTCCATCCAGAAGTCCCTGCAAGTGTACTTAGAAAAGCTCAAACAAAAGAAACACTAAGGCAAGATTGCCACACAGATTCTCCTGTGATTCCAAGGGGATTTTAAACAAGGTAGTTTTCAACTCACTCAGCTCTGTTTTCCTGATCTTGAGAGTCCCATCTCTTGTGGCCCACTGTCACAAGTGCCTTTGTACCTGGTATGGGAAGGCAAGAGGGCTTGAAGAGAAGTGTCTGGATTTTTGGATTTAATGGCAGGATTTGTGGGCCCTGACAAAATCCCGCTGTCTTGTTTCCCAACACAACATTGTGAATAAAGTCTTCAGGTTGTATCATCCCTAGCCTTTGGCTACTTGCTTGCTAGAGGCTTTTAAGATGAAGTAAGACTCACAGGACCTCCTCCCCCAGAGAAAAACTCTTCAGCATCGTGTTTCTTTAGTTAGATGGAGGTAGTATGTGACTATTCAGATGATCCTAGGGAGCATGGAAAGGATCCACCCAAAGTATTGGATGTCCAAGGCATGCACTACTGCCAAAATCTTGAATCTTATTTTAAAAAGATTTTGAAAGAACCAAACTTGTTAAAATCTTTACACAAAGACTTTCCCTTCCATATGATTCAGGCCAGTTTCCAAATTCTGCCAAAGATGAGCTGTTTCAAAATCTAGACACCTCATCAGGTTTCTAGAAACTGTTTGTTTCTGCTCCTGAGGTGATGGGCTCACTCCAGGCACAAAGGCTCACCCTCCAGCAAGTCCTCACCCAACCTGGGACTGCTGGGGAAGAAACCACACAGACCTGTGCCCAGGCAAGGTATACAGTCTCTGGGCAGAACCTTAGCCTTAAGCCACATGTCTGGCATGTGAGAGACCCCAGGAAGAACTCCAGGGACTCCCAAAAGTCCCAGGGCAGATGACTGGCTGGGGACCTATGGCCTGGCTCCCTGACTTCGCCTTGCAGAACTGGATTAGGGGGTCCTGGTGGAAGGATGGACATCAAAGCCTGTTCTGAAATCTGTCAAGGGCTAGAAAGCTGTTGTGTGGTATAATACTGTGCTAGCTATACTCATGGAGCAGGCTTTTGGAAGCCTTCACAACTGGCACAGGAAAAAGAACAGGGAATTTCTTCAGGGTTAGTATGTCAAGAGGTTGTAAGTTTCTACCAGAATAAAAAGTGGGGAGGATAGATCCTCTGTGTTCCCCAAGGGGGCTGGGACCATTGGCCTACTGGGCGGTAGGCACAAGGCTTGCACCCAAGAAGAGCTGGGTCCTACGACAAGCCTCAGAGCCAGCCTGTATGATCCTAGCTGAGAGTTGTTTATTAAGCAGATTGGGGGAAGCACTGCACAGAGCACCATTTGTAGATATTCCTCACAACAACCCTAAGAGGTAGATGTTAACCTGACTTACAGATAGGAAAACAGAAGTGCCCTAAGTAGTCCTATAATGTGTCCAGGGACCTGCCCAGGTGACCCTTTCCTGCATCCTCAAATGATCCTCTGTGGTGCCACTCTTTGTGGCCTAAGTCTGCAGATAGCATTCCCTGGCCAGATCTCCAGGCTGTCAGTGGGATTTGAAGGTCACCTCCACAGGAAAATGGTCACTGATGGAAAGAGCCTGGAAGGAGGAAAAGCAGAGCCTCAGCAGTCCTGCAGTACAGTGGGTCCAGTAATTATCCACAAACCACTGCCTCTGTGGCATAGGGGCCAATAAGGCCTAGGTGTCCACCCCGTTATTGTTTATAGGTCCACAGTTGGTCCCTGTGTAAGAATAGCAGAGGACTCAGCAAACACCCTCTGTTGGCAGGGGCTGAGGGTCTGCAGACCTGAGACTAATCTTTGCAAGGAGAAGCATGACTGGGGAAACAGAAACCCTCCTCTCAATCAGTGCCAGCATGGCCCAGACCCTGGTTCTCTCCACACTCACCTGATCCTGATCTAGGCCGAATTCTTCCTGAAAATCATGCACGGCAGCCGAATGCGGCTTCAGGGTCCTGCGCAAACGGGCACCACACACCACAATGCGGTCATAGGCACAGTCCGAGTTTCCTACCGTGGTGTCAGCGCTATCAGGGATGAGCCATTTGAAGATCTCACTGCTGCGCAGGCGGATGGCTGCCCAGTCATGTGCTCGAACGTAGTTGCAGTCCGCATTGAAGTCACCCAGAAACAGCATGTCCTGTGGGTGCCACTGAAGTCACTGGCTTGGTGACCCAAACCCCTGGCATGCACTAACTGGCATGCAAGGGACCAACAACTAGGCAAGGCCAGGAGTATGGCTTAGAGGCACGGCGCCTGTCTGGCAAGCCCAAGGTACCAAGTTCAATTCCCAGTACCCCCCCCCCAAAAAAAAACATGGCAGGGAGCTTACATCAGTGCCCCACTTGTTGATAACGTCCAAGTATACGTCATAAAGGGCGTCAATCTCCGTAACGGCCTGGTGAGGTGCTGCATGCAACGGGATTAACACCAGCTCTTTGGCAGCTGTGCAGTGAAACAGGGCAGTTACAGAGCGGGTCCGAGGCCGAGGATAGAGGAACCTGTCAGGGCGTGGCCTTCAGGACAGGGACTGGGGAGGATGGAGCCAACCTCACCACAGCTGGGGATGGAGAATTTGACCACGAAAGGATCACGGCTGAAGACATCTTCTGGGTCTGAGTACTGGTACGTCTCCACGACTGACACTACATCCTTCCTGAGAGAAGAGGCCTGGTGGTCCATGGAGCCTACTACCTGGACCCTGCAAGACCCTCCCTGTACCCCCTCATCTCACCTATATATGTACAGGTACATCTCCTTGTAGTGGTCCCGACCCAGTGGCTTGCTGCTCACAAAGCTGTACTCATACTTGGACTCACTGTGAAGGAAAGGGTCGGACCCTGTGTCAAGTGCTGCTCTGAGACTATCAAGATTGAGGGTTCACACAGGAGTCTTGTTCACCTGTTGATCTGCTCCAGGAGTGCTGTGACAGCACTCAGGTCTGGGTCCCGCACCTCCTGCACAAGCATGATGTCGTAACCAGCCAAGATCTAGGGGAGGAGTCATCAGGTTGAAGAGCTTGTCAAACATGCCCCAGAGCCCCATCTGCCCTCTCCTCCCCCTTCATCCCCAGCTAAGCTCCTGGCCTTACTTGTGCAATGACGCTGCCACAGACTGAGTCCGACACTTTTCTGTCACCAAAGCTCTGGATGTTGAAGGCTCCAACACGCAGCGCTGCAGACCCTACAAACCTCAGCACCCAGACTGCCACCAGCAGAATTCCAGGCCCAACCATGGCAAAAGCTGAAAGGGTCAGGGACAGCCTGCAAGTAATATGCCTGACCATACCTCACCAGGGTCTGCTGCATCTGACCCCAGCACTGGCCTTGGGAGAAAGCACATTTACTCAAATTCTCCAGGTCAGTACAGCCCCTCCACTCCCAGTGGTGCATCAGCCTCTCAGCCTGATAGGTCTTCTACTACATGAGTGAAGTTTTAAGTGCAGGGATTTTATTCCCATCCAGCCTCCAGCTTGACCGAGTCCCAAGACTTACCTGGGAAGTAGAGTAGTGTCAGAGGCACTGGGGTACTGGTCCAAGTGGGGACTTGAGGTCCAGGCTGGGGCCTATTGTAGCCCTGGACAGACTGCTGCCCTGGCCCAGGAGGAGCTCTGATATAAGGGCACTGATGGGTATTTGAGCCACTGCTCCAGGGAGGGGCAGGGCTCTGCTGGGTCCCGCCTCCTTTATAGAGTACATACCAAAACTCCTGGCTCCCATTCCCATGGAAACTTACAAAGGCAAGGGACAGATGTCCTAAACCAACTGTAGTGCCCCAGGCTTGTCCCAGAAACACCCAGGAAGCCCTTGGAGACCCCTGTAAGGACACCCTCAGGACTTCAGAAAAGGGGTTGCCACACCTGTGGCCCAAGCTTTGTTCCCATCTCTACCTCCCCAGAAACTAGGTCACCTAGAATCTGCCTCCTTGAGCCATATCCTTCCTCTTGGGAAGACAGGCAGTCAGGAAAGACCAGCCCCATTCCTGGCCCAACATCCCCTGCTGCTTTGCCTATACCTGTCCTCACCTTAGGGTGAAGTGCTGCAGCTGTTCAGTTCAACTTGAAGTTCCTGGGTCTCAGCCTCGGAAACTAACCTATGGAAGCCCAAGGTAGGAGGCCAGAAAGCAGCACCGATTTCCCCCAACTCCGGCAGGCCTGGAAAACTGAGGTCATATCTCGAGCTGGGAAAAGCAGTGGCAAAAGGCTGCCTGTCAACATGCCAGAGACACCCACGCACCAGAGGAGCCACCAAGGCTAGCAATACTCCTGGGCAGGTGACCAGACATCTGAACAAGTGTTGCTTGGGCTGGCAGGTGTCACCAGAAGTCATCTCCAAAGGCCACTTCCACAACATCACAAGCTGCAAGTTTTCATGTTTTATTGTAAAGCAACAAAAAAACTTCCATATTTACACACCGTCGTCTTTGGATGCCTGAAATTCCAGGCTGTCTTCTCTACCATACCAGGTAGGCATAGGTGGGCACTGAGGATCCTTACCTCTGCCCTGCCCCTGCCCCCAGCCCAGCAAAAGCCTGCAGGCCCCATGCTAGACGATGACTGTCTGCACCTCAAGCGGACCCTCTGGTGAAGCAATGACCAGCTCGCCTGCATGCTCAAGGATCTCGATGTCCTCTGATGACACCATTGTCACAGTGGCCTGTTCAGTGCCATTTGAGCCTGTGCGGGCTGTAAGCACAGTACCCTCACTGATAGCTGAGGCCAGTGTCATGGCCACTTGCTCTGTCAAGCTCTCAGGAGTGGCAATGGTGATGGTGTCCGCAGAGGCTGCCTCCGAGCCCAGCCCTGCCTCCTGATCCACGGTCACATTCTGCACAATGATCTGGTGCCCAGCACTGGCCTGGTGCACGATCTGCTGAACCACCTTCATGATGTGGCTGTCCACCTGCAAGAACCAGAGCTCAGCCCAAGAGACTGCTCAAGGGGCCAGACCAGCCTCCCACCCTTGCTGGGCCCCTCACCTCTGTCTGGGTGCCCTCGATAACCTCCGTAGCTTCACTAGTCTCCGTATCATCTGCAGTGGCCTGGACAGATGGTCAGAAGTCAGCCTGGACTACCCTGGGCCCTGTCCCAGCCCCACCAGCCCCACACCCACCTCAATGATGTACTCTTGTGTGTCAGCCACTACAGATGAAAACTCCACTAGCACAGTGTGGGGGTCCTCTGCCAGCACAGTGGCAGCTGCTGAGGGGCTCTCTTCAGACACCAGCAATTCTTCCACCTCCAGTAGGCAGCCCCCTGCCAGGACATTGAAGCCCAGTCACAGTCAGGAAACCCCCTGTCCTCATACCTCTCACCACCCACTGGCCCAGACCTTTGGTACGCAGGTGCCGGTTGAGTGTGCCATGCTCAGCAAAACCACGGCCGCACTTGTAGCACTTGAAGGGCTTCTCGCCTGTGTGATGCCGCACGTGTCGCACCAGTGACCCCTTCTCCCGGAAGCCTCGGCTGCAGAACTGGCACACATGTGGCTTCTCCTCCAGGTGTGTCCGGAAGTGTACCTGCTGGGCATTCTGTGGACACCAGTGCATGCCAGCCTGGTCTCAGCCGAAGCAGACCCAGGCTATCCCCAACCACCTCTGGGCCTGAAAGGCCGAGACTAAGGAGGCTGAGGGCAGCAGGGGAGGCAGGAATAAAAGAGGCACATCTGGTCCCAGGGCCACACAACTGAGTCAGACACCAGGGTCCCACCTTAGTCTTGTAGCGCTTGCCACACTGGGGACAAGGGAAAGGCCGCTCATCAGAGTGGACGCGCCGGTGGCCACGCACATGGGCAATGGTCTTGTATAGCTTCCCGCAGTCCCCACAACGGAAGCGGCGCTCATGCACATGTACCTCTTGGTGCTTCTTGAGCAAGTAGGCCTTGGGGAAGGCCTTGCCACACTGCGCACAAGGGAACGGCCTCGGCCCTAGGACCACACACAGTATCAGCCAGACCTGCCATCCACAGCACATCTAGCCACCCACTGCAGAACCACAGGCCATCCTGGCTGCCTCCAAGTCCCTTACTATCCATGGACCTACCTGCCCTCATAGCACCCACCTGCATGGCCTTTCTTGTGAGCCTCCAGGGTGGCGGCTGTTGGGAAGGTCTCACTGCATTGAGGACATGGGTGGGTCCTGGGCACAGTGGAGGCCTCATTGGTTACCTGCTGGGGCAACCACAAGCAGGTATCCAGCACCCACTGCAGGCTTTGCCTCAGCCACACCAAAGATAAAACCAGGGCACCCACCCTAGCCAGCTCCCTCATGGCCCCAGGAAAGGTAGTAATTCAGTGCTACTATCCGCTGCAGGGAACACAGGCATCATCATGAAGAAACTCCCATGTCCAGCCCCCAGGAGGATACCAGGAAGAGACACCTACTGTCTCCATCTGCTGCACCTCCAATAGTGGGAGTTCGGGAGGTCCATCTCCCAGGGGCTGTGGACTAGACCCAGTGGTTGGGGCTGGCTCAAGGGTACTCTCCTCCCCAGTGACCCGCTCAAGAACAATGCCAGAATTCTGTATAGCCTGGTGCAGCAGGTTCTCTCGACTGCCCTCAGTGGAACAGGGAAGCTCCTCGGAGCCTGGAGGCTGCAGATAAAGAAGTGAGAGGCACTGCAGATGCACACCGGGCCCAGGGGAGCCAGAGGTATTGTGTACCCTCAGAGCCCTATGATGTACTCCCAGCCTCCTAGCCCTAGCTGTCTTGCTTTCACTAGGTGAGGCCCAGTTCTCACTCTTACCTTGCCCCTGCTCACTCATCCCCCTCACCCATTCCTTGCCCTCTGGCATGCTACCCACCATCCAAGGAGCTCTTTAGTTTACTCAGTAGGCAGACTGAACTCCTGCCAGCAGCTCCAATTGCCTATTCCTACTGCAGTCAGTGCTCAGAGCAGAGGGAAGGTAAAATGGATAGGGGCAGAGGGTAGAGTGGACAGTTGCCCTACCTCTGGGGCTATGGGTTTCATGCCCAGCGGCAGTTCCTGCATCTGGACATGGACTTCATGGATGACAGTGCCCTTGGCATCTGTCACTAGATGAATCACGGGCGACGTCTCCATAGGCTCGCCTGTCACTGATGAAGATGTAACCGTCCCCATAGTGGAAGTACCTGAGGCAGAACTGAGTGAGCTCTTGAAGCATTTCCCCTAAGCAAAGGAGGTCAAAGCTAGAAACAGCAGCCTCAAATACCCAGGAAGGTCCTACCATGCTGACTTGTAGGCATATCCTCTTTGCCCACAACCACATCCTTGCTCATTGTAAAGCGAATTTTTTCTGTGCATGGAGTGAGAGACTTGAGATGCCTAGTCAGTGCACCAGACTCCCGGAAGCTCTTCCCACACTTGGCACACTTATATGGGCGCTCATCTGTGGAGAGAACAGTCAGCCTTCAGTAGACAACAGCCTATGATGTGACCCTGTGACAAAAGGTCACAGCCACAAAAAGGCAGCTATAGGGCCCTACCTCTTTACTCAGGAAATGGGGATACAGGCCAGGGGTCAGGCACCCCCAAGGCTGGCTAAGAGGGAGCAGCTCACCTGTGTGCCTCCGGTGGTGCCGGATGAGTGAGCCCTTAGTCCGAAAGGAGGCCCCACAGAGCTTGCACTCATGGTCCTTGCGGCTACTGTGGGTGACCATGTGGGCCTTGAGGATGCTGCCCTGCAAGGGAGGGGCAGTGAGGCTTGGGACACCTCCCTGGATAGGAGAAGGCAGGAGGCCTGGCAGCCCTTGGCCCCAGGGGCTCACCGTCTTGAAGGTCTTGTGACACAGCATGCACACATAGCGACCGTCCTTGTTCACCAGCAGCTTGGCTTGTGCCTGCTCACCCTCCACAGCAAGCTCAATCCCTTGATGGCTGGGACTAACTGGGGCCTCTGCTATCTCAGCATCCCCTGGCTCAGCGTCAGCAGCCACAATGACCTCTTTAATATGTCCACTGCCTAAGAAAGGCAAGTTACCATAAGCCTTGGGTAGTACCACAGGACCTGCCTGAAAAGATCTGTATAGAAGGTGACGGGGTAGGAGAGGTTGTCTATATTCCCCCTGGCCCCAGATGTGAGACTTGCTGCTCTGGCCCAAGTCCAGGTCCAACTTAGCACAGGAAAATCAATGGAGAGGCCCTGGGGCCACAGCCAAGGAGCCACTCAGCCTGACTCAGACTGGTAGGCTACAGACACCTTGGACTCCAAGAAGCAGCTTGGAGAGACTCCAAGACCTCTATATTTATGCAGTGAGGAGACCCACCATAAGAACAGATGCCCCATCTTTTATGGCAAGAAGATGTGCAAGTTCTGGCAATAATATGCCAGGGCGCAGAGAAAGAGGCTGGGCCAGCCCAGCTGCCTGGGTCTATCCTGTACACACCTCCTACCCCCAGTGCCACAAAATCCATGAACAGAAGGTGCCTCTAGATTCGCCCACAGGCTGGGCTGCCCGTTTACAAGCAGACCCCACCAGAGCCCTGTCCTGGAGGAGGCTGTGGAGACGAGTCCCAGGCAAGTGTTAATGCTCCCCAGGCACCTGGATGGCCTAAGGAAATGAAGTCAGGTTTTTTGTTTCTCAGTGGTGCTGAGGAAATATGACAATGTGCAAACTAAGACTGCAAACACTTCATTTTCTGCTCATAGAAGTGATGAGTGGGAAACAGCTGAAAAGCTACTTCTTGGAAATCATCTCCATCTGGTTGGCATCTTGTTCTCTTGAAATCAAACCCAAGCGAGTGACTCAAAAACAATTATGGCATCTCTCGAGTGTGATCCAGCTGACATTCTCAGTGCCCCAAAACAGAGACCTAATGGGTGATGACCTGGGAGACAGTTACACCGGCCCATAAGGAAACTTAAGTCTGCATCCAGAGCAAAAGCAGGAGGACCTGGCAGTGGTGACCCACCCCATGCACCCCCTGGCACTTAAGTCCTGCCCCCAAAGGACAGAGACCAGTCAGCCCAACCACCTCTCAGACATTTTTCTCCCCAAGATCAACAAACACTCGCAGTCCTCAGTTCCAGCCCACTCAGAATGCTCACAAAGGGGAAAAAAGTCTAAAGGGTGCAAGAGATGGGGGGAGAGGGTTGCAGTACTACTTAACAAGGGCTACCATGCCAGGCGAAGCCTGGGAACCACTGGAGGTCAAGGTGGGTGAAAGGACTGTAGCTGACCAAAGGCCTGGAGCCTGAACATGCTGGTGGAACCCAGGGAATTTTTTTTTTCCAAATGATACCACACATCCAACCCAGAAACTAAACTCTGAACCAGAGCTAAAGCAACAGCCTACCCCCAACAGCAACATTACTAAATCTAAGTAACAACAGGTATCTTTGTTTTAGGAAATCAAGGGAAAGGCAGCATGGAGACCTGGACAGGTACCCTAGCTACCTCCCTGGGGTGGTCAACCTGTCAGAGTCACCCTTTCCCATGCCCAAGGCTGGCCTCTCTCATAGTTCCTCCCTGTTCCTGTTCCAGCCAGTCCCCACAGCTTTCCAAGACCAAGTTCTACCTGTTGCCCAAACCCAAACCCAGTTGCCTGCCTTGGCCCCTGCCCAACAGGCAACCCAAGTAATGACTGCTTCCTTCCCAACTTCCCACATCAGGCCCAATCAGGCCCTTCCCTGCCATCTGCACACCCAGCCACTTATCCCCACCGCAGAAACAGTGCTAGGTTCCTTCCATTTGGCCAGCAAGCCCTTTGAATTCCCCATTAATGAGATCCTGACCCAACCTAGACCTCTCAATGCTACCTTTCCCACATCAATGAAGCAATTAAATTTAAAACACAGTCATCCAACAGGCTTTGGCGTTGTATGCTCATAAAAGCCCAATGACAATAAGGATAGGAATTCCAACACCAATGTAAACAAGCATTGGGGGTGAAGGGCAAGGTCAGGCAGCAAGTTGGGGCCAGCTACAGCAGCAGGGGCACCCCAGTTGCCCCATACCAAACATCCAAAGCTAATTGTTGGCCCAGGAGAATCTCCAGGGGTTTGCCCGGTGGGTGTCAACTAGGGGCAGTGGGCAGGAACCAGTGCAGTGGCAGAGAAGTGAAAAGGGTCTAAGAAGACCAGGGGAGAAAAACCCTGGGAAAGCCTGTTCAGAATAGTGCACAGGGTGAAGACTTCCTGACGCTTGCATATATCGCAGGTTGTTCCAGCTACTATAATAAAGAATGTCATGGCCTAGTTCCCACAAAGCCTGGTGTCTGATGTACCCTCCTCCTATGGGCCCTACCCACTCCAAGTGGCTTACAGAAGCCCTCAGCCCCTCCACAGCTAGGTCTTGCTCTTGGCAGAGTGAAAGGCATGGTACCAGAAGTGCCTTATCCTCCAGCCCCAATGACAGATGGCTATCAAGTCAACAACACCTCAGTACCAAGAGAACAGCAGGTGGACAGCTGGCTTACCAACAAGATCAGGAGCATGGCTGATGTCTGTTGCCAAGGAGGCTGTCTCCACCACAATGTGGGCAACGGTGATGGGTTCTTCTGGACCTGCTGCTGTTGGTACCACCTACCAATTGGAGGATGGGGACAGAAAGAACATGTCCATGGGCTCAAGAAGTTCTGGAGAAGGGCCTGGGCTCCCTTGGCATAAAGTTATGGAGGAGTAAACTGGAGAGCACAGGTCTGGCCCCTGTCCTGCAGCATGGCTAGAATGAGGATTCTCATCTTGCCCCATAGGACCACAGCTCTGAGCCTGACTCCTGCCTGACTCTTCTAACACACAGCTGGGGACTAGCCCTGTCACTCTCATGTCCCTCATCATGGCCTAGACATGGCACACTGGCACCCACAGTCAGGCAATGGTAACTGAATCTGAGCTGTGGCAGGCACAACAGTGCTGCATCTCAGCCCCAGTCAGGTGGTCAGAGGAAAGGGTTAGCGTAAGACAACCTAGTTCCAATGTCATCTAGACCACTGGTGGCCTGAGGCCACTGACTTCTCCCTGAGGCTCCTTTCTGACTGTGCAAAATGAGAATGTAAAGAGCTCCCACTAGGGAAGGGTGCTGTAAAACTTAATAAAGCTGTATGATTAACCCCAAGCCTATCACAGGGGCTCAACAAAATGAACCATTTTATGACAAGGTGGTGGGACCCACAGGACCCTGCTTCATTTGTAGGATCCTCAAGAATCATATACAGGACAAGAAACAAGTCAAGAAAACAAACACCATCATAACACTCTGAGCTAAAATTCTAAGGAAAGAGGGACCAAGTCCCTCAATTGCACAGGATGTGAGAAGACTAGACCACCCAAGCCATCCAGAAAGCTCAAGTGCACCATCAGGATTAGTGGTACAACCAGGACCCTCCTTCACCTGAAACAAGATGTCTGCCCTCTGCTCACCCACATGTCACCAAGAACCAGCTACACAGGTCTGTCCTACCATTCTTCTTTCTATTCCTGTAAAGTGAGCTCCAGGGAGGGGTGAGGACAGTAGGGTAGGAGCTTACCTCCTGGTCCAAGAGTGTGGTGGTAGCAGAGGGGGCATGCAGGGCTTCCTGAGGGGCCCGCTGGCAGGACTTCTGAATCTTGTGCTGAACAAAGTCTTCCAAGGCAGTGAATTCCACCTGGCAGCGGCCACATCTGTGTACATCATCCTCATCTGCAATGAGCCTATTGTCAGAGGCTCCCAGCAGGGCCATCCAGCTTCCTCTCTAGCCCCAAATCAGACTCGCCCCAGGATGGCATCAGAAGCAGAGCTCTTGTCCCAGTTCTTCCGGAGGCTGCTGAGAACATGCTTGAGGGTCCAAGGCTAGGGAACCCTAGGTATAGCCTCCAGCCTCTGGAGGTCTGCAGAGGCAAGACTCACCCAGAATGGCACTTACCACACACTTAGGTTCTGAGACCCACTGAGGCTGTCATGCCCAAAGTCCCTACTCCAGCGATAAGAAGGTAAAGGCCCAGAAGTGGGTGGGAAGCAAAGGGATTTGGGGATAGTAGAGGGCTGAGTTTTGTTTTGTTTTGCTGCATGTGTTTTTGTTTTGTTGGGGTTTTTTTGTGGGAAGGTATATTTGCTTTTGTTTTTGAGACAGGGTCTCACTATGTAGCACACACTGGCCTTGAACTGACAGTGATCCTCCTGCCTGAGCCACCCAAGTGCTGGGATTACAGGCATGTGCCACCATGTATGGCTTATTTGGGGGGAGGGGTTTTGAGACAGGATCTCACTATGTAGTTTAGGTTGGCCTTGAACTCAATATATACCCCAGGCTGGCTTTAAACTTCAGCAATCTTGTGTTTCAACTTCACAAGTGCTAGGAATGTTAGGTGTGCACTACTTTAAAGACTAGAGGGCCTCGGTACATAGTTCAATGGTACAGCATTCATTTAACATGTACTACCAAAAACCAAACAAACAAAAATTTATAATGTTGATGATTGGATATGCCACTGAGCATCTCAGTGACCATCTCTAAACACTTTTCTTCATCTGTAAAATGGACTGACCTGATGTGTACTCACAGGGCCCCACAGGGGCTCAGTAGATTAAGCCCCACAAGACTTTGGCTAAGAGCACAGCTTTTGGAAAAGACAGGAACAGAAGGGATCCTAATCTCTAAGCACTCATTGCTAGTGCTGGATTGAACTGGAGCCTTCCTTGCCCAGACTAAGAACACACTTTATCGCTAAGCTACATTCCCTAGCCCCTGAGCACTCTTTTTTCCCTGACTTGATGCTTCATCAGACCCCAAAAGACAAAACTCCTGTTCAGACGCACATGTCAAGGCTAGAGCATCCCAGAGGGTCTCCATACCTACACCTAAGCCCATCACCATCACCACGCCTGTCCTAGGACCTGCAGGAGAAACTTATGGCTCCCTGAGTCCCCATGTATGAAAGATACCTCTCTAGGAATGTCATCAAATCTGCCAGCACTCTGGCAAAATAGATGACTACTTCCAACCTAGAAAAACAACTTGAGGTTCAAGTCAACCAGCTGAACTTACAGGCCAACCCAGGTGCTCTGCTATCATAAAAGTCTGACTGTTCCTAGCACTTCCCATAGTCATTCATCAAGGTCAAATCCAGGTCTGATACAAGGGAGGAGCCCAAGTCAAGGCTTGTTTAATTCATGAATGAATAAAGTGCCAAACAACAGCTATGACTCACCCACAGGCCATCTAACAGAGGGTTGTTTCCTGTGGCAGCTGGGTTACTGTCACAAACCAAGCACTGACAGCCTGTCACCCTCCTAACTTTCCCAACTCATTGAGAGCCTGATTTAGCATAACAGTACTGTCACTGAAAAAGCCCCAGCCTAGAAGGGGACATACCACCATATTTCAAAGACAAGGCAGACATATCCAGCAGGGCACAACCTCCAAAAGGTCTCCTGTCAGGTTGGGACTGCCCCTTTCCAAGCAAAAATAAGAGACCAAAAAAAAAAAAAAAAACATACATGTATATATATAGCAACTATGAATCCTGTGGGGAACAAGATCACCCTTATCACAATTATCACTAGCCAACCCTCTTCCAATCTGATCTTGGGAGAATCCAAAAAAGTAGAGACCTAGGCTGTTTTAAAAAGCTATCACTGCCCCTAGGCAGTGATGGGGAACCTTTTAGAGCTTTCAATAATACACACATGTACTCCCACTGCAGCATGCATGCCATAGGTTTGCCACCACTGGCTGAGTGTCTCAATACTACTCTCAGACGTTTACACACACATAGTTATTCTTGCCATTCTCGCATGAAGTAGCAGAACCCAGAAATTAAAGGAGTTGAGGAGCTACGCAGGCCTGGATCCAGTTCAGTCCTTGCTACTAACTAAATGTGTGACTCGTCCACTTTCACATTCGTGAACCTCAATGGTCATCTCTAAAGTGGTAATGTTAATAATAACATCCCGTCGAGGGTTTAGCTCAGCGGCACAAATGCCTGCCTGGCAATCACAGGGTTGTGAGTTCAATCCTCGGTACCCCCCACACACTAATAATAATAATAATAATAATAATAATAGCATCCATATCTCAGAGTTGGTTTATGGATGGAAAAAACTGCCAGGCGTGGTGGTGCACGCCTGTAATCCTAGCACTCTGGAAAGTTGGAGGATAGAAAGTTCAAGCTCAGCCTGGGAATTTAGTAAGACCCTGTCTCAAAACAAAAAAGGGAAGAGGAAGCTGAAGATGTAGCTCGAAGCTAAGGCCCTGGACTCAAATCCCAGTACCAACAACAAAGGATGGAAAAAGCTGGGGGGAGTAGGTGCTCGGCATAGTCTGAGGTTTCAGCTACATTTTGTAGCAGAGGCGGATGAGCTCCTAATTTGAGCCCAATTCAGCAGAGAACCAGGGCACCGCCCCCCGCAGGGACGTCGGGGCTGACATCAAGGGCCAGAGGGCTGGGCTGTCGGCGTTTGTTTAGGTCCAATCTGGGACCTCGAGACTTCTGCGGGCACTAGCAAACGCACAGAGGCCCAGCAGGTGACGGGCGCCCCGCAGAGAAGCCCGCGAGGGTCGGGAAGGCATGCGGAGCCCGCGGAGAGCTCGGTCCAGGAGGGTCTGCACACCCTAAGGTTCGGCCCTGGGTATTCCACTAGCTGAGGCTGAGCCGCCCACCCTAGCCGTGTCGGCACCATCTAGCCTAGTTACCTTCCTCGCCGAAAGGCGCTGGGAAGCCAAGGAAGCCGCTGGGGGCCGAAGCCGCTGCTGCGACCCCGCCCTCGCCCGCTTCATGCCCGGCTTCGGCCCGGGCTTCTGCCGTATGAGCGGCCGTCACCCGCACTGCCATCGCGCCCTCCATGTCGCAACGCGCCGCAGGAAGATGGCGGATTTACGACTGTGTCGTCATAACAACGGGCCGCCGAGGATGGTGTAAGGAAACGGCGAGAGGGGGCGGGGAAGAACTGAGTAAATTTGACTGGCAGGCCTTGTGGGGGTGTGGCCTGGAATAGAAGAGG
Source organism: Dolichotis patagonum (assembly GCA_004027295.1). Classification (NCBI taxonomy): domain Eukaryota; kingdom Metazoa; phylum Chordata; class Mammalia; order Rodentia; family Caviidae; genus Dolichotis; species Dolichotis patagonum. Next base: position 129,793 of record PVJX010001602.1, on the reverse strand, counting down.
TGGGGACCCCGCTCTCAGCCGAGAACGGAGAAGACCTTTGGAGGGGTGTGGCTTCAGTTAAACTGATAGGCAAAAAGGTGGAGCCAGGAGCGGCTCCTCTGGGTGGGCTTGGTCTCTGCGTCGAGGGTGTGTCCAGATCCAAAACAACGGGGTTGGGGCGGGGCTGTCAAGGAACAGATTCTTGGATGACCCAGCTTTGAAGTTTCCAGGTTTGGAAGCCAAAGGGAAGAGGCTGGCGCGCTGGATGGAGCAGCCTGCCCGACCGGCCTCAAGAGCCCCTCCTGGCGGAGGTCCCCCTGCCAGAATCCGACCTTGAGAAGGTTACTGCCAGCCTAGGGTTCCAGTTGAACTAGGGATGTGGTGCTCGCCCATCCACTTCACCCTCTAAGGTGTTGGAATCTGTCTTTATGATTACTCGGGTCACAAGAGCTGCTACGACCCCCCCACAAGGAATGGCTCATGCATAGCTTTGCAAAGTCTTATTCTTTTACATTTATTATTTTATACTTTATAAAATTTGCGATAAATACAAAGTCTACCATTAGTGACATTTAGTACACATGCAGCATTAAATAAGCGCCGTCACTGCTATCTAGTTTCACAACATTTTCATTATCCTCAAAGGAAATTTGTACCCATTAAGTAATCATTCTCCATCTCCCCTTGCCCCCACCCTTCGTTACCACCAATCTATTTTGTTCCTATAGATTTACCTATTTTGAACACATACAAATGGAGTCATACAATGTGTGCTTTCGTATCTAACTTCACTCTGTTTGTACTTTGCAATGAATGTCAGTGTTTTTTTCTTTTTAGACAGGGTCTTGATGTATAGTTCTATGTAGTTCAGACTAGCCTTGAACTCACTATATAGCCCAGGCTGGCCTCCAGTTCCCAGTAATCCTTCTGCCTCAGCCTACCAAATCCTAGGATTACAGGTGTCTGCCCCATGCCCAGCCATACTTTTTATGACTTAATAATATTCCATTTTATGGACAGGCTACATTTTACATATTCATTTCTAACATTTAAATTGTTTCCATGTTTTTTTACTATTTGAGTAGTGCTATTCTAAACTTTCTTATGTAAGTTGTTTATTTTTTGTTTTTGTTTTTGAGACTGAGGCAGTTCAGGATGGTCATGAATTCACTATGTAGCCCAAGCTGTCCTCAAACTTGCTGCAACCAATAAAAAAAAAAAAGAATGTAGTAGAAATCAAAACTAGAAATTTTAAGGGCTGGGGATTTAGCGCAGCGGCATAAGCACCTGCCTTGTAAGCGCACAGTTGTGAGTTTGATCCCCAGTACCAATAAAAAAAAAAAAAAGAATGTAGTAGAAACTTGCTGCAATCCTCCTGCCTCAGCCTCCTGAGGGCTGGGATTACAGACCTGAGCTACCACACCCAGTAAGTTTTTAAATAAGGCAATATTAGCTCTTTAAAAGTAAATGTACGTGCTCGCTTCGGCAGCACATATACTAAAATTGGAACGATACAGAGAAGATTAGCATGGCCCCTGCGCAAGGATGACATGCAAATTCATGAAGCGTTCCATATTTTTTAAAAAAAAGTAAATGTACAATTGGATTAAAGCACACACACACACACACACACACACACAAGCATTTACAAAGAGCCAGGTGTGGTGTTACTCACCTGTAATCCCAGCATATGTGAAAATAGATGTGAGTTTGGTCTCCTTAGTAAGTTCAAGGCCAGCCTGAATTACATACCAAGACTCTGTCTCAGAAACAAGAAAAAGAATTTATAATGTCAATCATCCTTGTCTTGAAGAAGAAAAAAACCAAGGTGCAGAACTAACAGGATTCTAACCCAAGAGCCTAACCCAGGCTGGGAATACACAGGGCTCGCTCTTGAATGTGTTATTTTCTATGGGCCAGCCAGATGCCAGATCTGAGACCCAGGTAAATCAGACCTAGTTGTCTCCAGCAAGGGAAGTTTCTGGGAAGATGAAACTCAGGCACAGGATCCTATGTGTCTCTCAGCAGGTAATGGGCAAGTCTACCTGGGAAGAGCACTAAATAAGGGTTGTCTGCATGCTAGGACTTCCTAGCTGGGAAACTAGGGAACTTTTGTTTGGCAGGAGCTGGAATGTGAGAAGCAGGTAGGTTCATCAGCAGTCAGGTTGAGGTAGTGATAAAGTTGTTTTCCATTGGCAAGTCACATACCACTGCAGAGTTTTAAGCAAAGAGAACAACTGTCTGTGTTTCAGGAGGATGCCTCCAGCCACCTCCCAGAAGGCCCTCAGGGCTCAGCAGAGGCACTGAAGTGGCTCAAGCAGCCACTGGGATCCAGGATGGATAATCTGTGAGAAGACAGGGGAAATAGCAAGTTGGACCTTTTGGAGCCCAAGGAATTTGGGGGGCAGCTTCCAGGGAAGAAGTAAATTCAGAGTCCTGGGTCACCTTCCTTGACAATGTGCGTAAGAAGAGTGGGGAAGCCAGAATCTGGAGATGGCAAGGAAGAAGAATGTAAAAGGCAGGGAATGGCTTGGGTTTGGGTAGACACCACAAGCTGGCCCAGGAGAAACAGAGTTAATGGGGGCAGTCCAGGTTTCCTGCTTGGTTACCCCCTGAGGTTCAAAAAAGGGCATCCTAACCAAGTTGAGTTCTAGACCCAGGCAGAACAACAGGAATAGGAGCACCTAAGTCACTGGAAATCAAGGTTGCCAGTAACAGCCAGGAAGACCAACTTTTTTTCTTTATGATGGCCTTTTGTCTTACCCTGCCTCAGCCTGGGCTCCAGCTGAATACCATGTGTTTTCCATGTTCAGATTTAGTGTAACAGCAAGGAGTTGCATATAGTTGTGGCCACAGAAATTAGAAGTTTGGATCCACGCAGAGAAGAGCCACATAATGATTTTAAAAGAAGAAAATAAGTTTATTATAAAAGTACAGCAGAAATGAGTATTGTCAAATAATATATTACCATGAAATAAGACAGCACCAAAGATGAAGGTTGTGTGAGACAGAACCTTCAGCAGGCAGTAGAGAAAATACCACAGCACTCTTTTAAGTGTTGCGTTCACACAAAAGTGACTTGATGCCAATGGGCCTACGTGGCTGGAAGGGATCTTTCCCAGTCTTGGCTAGAGCCTGGGAATAGTCAGTTTTGTGTGTGAGTTAAAAGGTATCTCTATACATTTCTTTCTCAGAAGATAGCCTCTGCAGAAAGGCACACAAGCCAAAGTCATTTAATGAACACATGCATTTCTTTTTTTTTTTTTTTTTTTTTTTTTGGTACCGGGGATCGAACTCACGACCTCAGGCTTGCCAGGCAGGCACTTAAGCCACTGAGCTAAATCCCCGGCCCCTGAACACATGCATTTCACTGATTCTAACCACTTTTACTCTTGCCCTGACACTTGGACAGGAACTCCACAATCCTCTATTGGTTGAATGTACTTTATTTAACTAATCCCATGCTGAAGAACTTTCCAAATGCATCCAAGTTTTTTTTTCAACACTTGAGTCCTTTTTTCAGTAGCTGTGACTATTAGGCTATTAGGGGATTTAGCTCAGTAGTATAAGTGCCTGCCTGGCAAGCACAAGGTCATGAGTTTGATCCCTGGTACAAAAAAAAAAAAAAAAAAACCTGTGACTATTAATCCCTGACATGTCAGCTTCATTCAATTACAAACACCTAGCAGGTTAGTAAAGCACGTTCCTGAGTGAGTCTGGATGGGCCATGGATAGGGTGACTATCCCTTGTCCATTCTTTTCTGGCATTGTTCCCTTGCTCTGCTTCCTGGCCATCATGAGCTCAGCAACCTTGCTCTGCCATGCCCTTTCACCATGATATTCCTACCTTGGAGCCAACAGCCATGGACTGACTCTCATGAAAGAATGAGCTAAATTGGGCTGGGGATTTAGCTTAGCGGCATAAGCGCCTGCCTTGCAAGCCTGCGGTCATGAGTTTGATCCCCAAAGAATGAGCTGAATTAAACCTCCCTTAAATTATTGGTCTCCAGGATTGTGTCTCAGTGACAGAAAAGCTAGTGGATACAGTGACCCTCATTTTTGCTTAGCTTATTAGAAACAATAATAAGGAAGTTTAGTGTGATGGTGCATACCTGTAATATCAGCACTTGGGAGGATGAGGCAGGAGAATCAGGAGTTTGAGAATAGACTGAGCTACATAGTGAGATTCTATCTCAAACAGATTGGGTGGCTATATGTACTTTCTAAAACTTGTAAATCCATGCAACTATTAAGGTCAATTAAATTAAAAATTAAAGTGTCTGTCCTTATACCACCTCATCCCTTAGCCTACCCTCTCTTGGGGCAATGTTGGTCCCATGCACTTGAAAGTAGGTACTGTGTATTAGAAACACATAGTGATAGACTCTTCCCCCATATATGTGGCTACTCTGTGCTGTCCCCACCCAAGGTCAGTCTGCCCTGCCCCGTGAAGGCCATGGTCCTTTCCAGACTCCTCCAGGACCTTGTCCACAACCATCCTGTTTGTCCATACTTATCACTCTAACTCTCTCGCCATTTCAGCCCATACCACCTATCAACATACAAGCACTGGTCTGATGTTAAACCAACCAGATGTGGCAGAGCTCCACACTGGAGTTAGCTGAGTTTAACCCTAACTCTGCATTGTACAGCTGGTGGCTCTCAGCAGCTCAGTTTCCCTCATCGATAAAGAGAGATACTGACAGTCCTTATTTTGAGCTCTGTCCTGTGATTCTGGCAAGAAGATGCAAGTAAAGATTGTTGTCCAGACATTGATTGTCCTACCATAAACTAAGGCAATCAGATAAATATTGCTGTCAAAGCCCACCCGTATCTAGCTGTAAGTATCAACTGGGTGGAAAAAAAAGTATCAACTGGGTGATACTGAGTGGTAAACAAAGAGTTTGTGATCTTTTGTCAAAGGCATTTCTTGCAAGAGTCAGTTCAGCCACTAAAACCAAACATGAAGATCAGGGACTAGCAGGTGTGGTGGCTCACACCTGCAATTCTAGCATTCTGGGGACTGAGACAGAAAGGTTGCAAGTTTGAGCCTAGCCTAGGCAATTTAGCAATTTTTGTGAGACAGGATCTCTCTGTGTAGTGCAGGCTGGCCTTGAATGCACTATGGCACTCAGGCTAGCCTTGAACTTGCATTGATCCTCCTGCCTCAGCCTCTCCAGTGCTGGGATTACACCATGGGTTTAATTCTCACCTTAAAAAAAAAGACAGAACTCAGGTGTTCTCTCCATGCAGGAATGTTTTTTTTTTTTTTTTTTTTTGGTTTTTTTTTTTTTTTTTTTTTTTTTTTTTTTTTTTTTTTTTTGGTACCAGGGATTGAACTCACAACCTTGCACTTGCAGGGCAGGTGCTTAAGCCATTGAGCTAAATCCCCAGCCCCATTGCAGGAATGTTTTACAGACCCTACAGTTCTGGACTATAGTTCCTGTCCTCCACAGGTTCCTAGGCCAGCAAAAACCAACAGAAACAGACTGTTATGTAAACAAATAAGACCTGAAGTTTGCTGAGGCCATTAACTTTGCCTGATGGGTTTGAGAATGGAGATGGAGGTGGATTCAGAGACTTTATGGACAGCTGGGGCCCAAGAGAGGAATAGGGAATTAACACACTGGTAATTCAGGGTCCAGATGGCCATCAGGACAGGGCTTAAGGAAACTAGGAATCACTGTTGTTCTAAACCTGGCCCTAGTGAAAGTAATATTGAAAACAGGCACTTATCCTATGACCCAGCAATTCCATTCCTAAATATATACCTGAGGGATGGATACATATATCCATATATGTTTACATAGGAACAAGAATGTTCACGGGAGCATTATTTAGATAGGCAAACCACAAATGTCCAGCAGCAGGTGTGTGTGTGTGTGTGTGTGTGTGTGTGTGTGTGTGCGTGTGCATGTGTAAGGCTATGGTATCACAATTGCCTATGGGACAATTAAATATATATAGAAAATAAACTGAAAATTTTTGCTTTGTTTCATTTTGTACCATGGATCGAACTCACGACCGAGTGCTTGCAAGGCAGGCACTTATATCGCTGAGCTAAATCCCCAGCCCTTCAAAGATGTTATACTGAGCCAAAGAAGCAAGACCCAGTAGTCAGGCATGGTAGTATACATGGTAGTATACACCTGTATACACCGCATGGTGGCACACATCTGTAATTCTAATACTAGGATGGCTGAGCCAGGCAGATCCAGAGTCAGAGACAAACCTGGACTACATAGTGAGACCCTGTCTAAATAAACAAATAAAGCCTTAGGATGTAGCTCAGTGGTAGAGTGTTTGCCTAGCATATGCAAAACTTTGCATTTAATCACTAGTCCAGGAAAAAAGGCCAGATGGTCTAAGACGGGCAAATTAGGCTACAACTCTGTGCAACAGAAGTCTGAAACATGATTGGGAGAGCATATTCACTGTTGACTGAATTGGAATGTGGAAGAGGACTTTCTGGGGTGTTGAAAATACAAGGGATGATTGAAAATGACAATGAATGTTTAATTTAAAAAGAATCACAGCAGGCTATTGTGACTCTTCATGGTGGCCCACCATGTGTCTCCCAGACCAGGGTGTACTTTTATTTTTTCTCTTTCCCTCTTTTGATTGGTCCAAGTTTGCTCTGCAGTTTCTCCCTTACCCCTTCACCACTTATTTTTCAAACTTGTCACCATTTTAAAAACAATAAGTAGGGCTGGGGATTTAGCTCAGCAGCATAAGCACCTGCCTGGCAAGTGCTAAGTCGTGAGTTTGATCCCTGGTACCAAAAAAAAAAAAAAATCCCAATAAGTAAAAACTTTACAAGGGCTGGGGATTTTAGCTCAATGGCATAAGTGCCTGCCTGGCAAGTGTGAGGTTGTAAATTCAATCCCCAGTACCAAAAACTAAAAACAAAAAGTTTACAGTAAAACACACATTTTCAAGAGCAACCACAGTGGCACACACCTCACACCTGTAATCCCAGCACTTTAGAGGCCAAGGCAGAAGGATCACTACAAGTTTGAAGCCAGCCTGGGCTACATAGTGAACTACACAGTGAGACCTTGTCTCAAAAACAAAACAAAACAAAACAAAACAAAACAAAAATTACCAAGACACGAAGGCAGACACAATACCACAACGAGACATGAAAAAGGACTTCTAAACCAGGCATGGCAGTGCATGCCTGTAATCCCAATGCTAGGGAGGCTGAGGCAGGAGGATCACTGCAAACTTGAGACCAGCCTGGGCTACAAAGTGAACTCAAGATCAGCCTGAACTGCACAGCGAGAACTCTGCCTCAAAAAAAAGCGGGAAGGGATGTGGATTTAGTTCAGTGGCATAAGTGCCTGCCTGGCAAGCATGGGGTTGTGAGTTTGATCCCTGGTACCTGAAAAAAAAAAAGAGAATTTCTAGAACTGTTTCAGAAACTGGCAAGAGCAAGTTCATTGAAAAGGACTAAACTGGAATGAAGCCCTGAATTACAGCTACTAAACATCTTATCCAATTTAATATTATGATGAATTTACAAGAAATAAAATGACCTTCGTTGATAAAGACTTTCTTTTAACTATTAGAAAAAGAAAAGAAATTTGCAAGAATAATGGGATAAGTGCATTCTTTTTTTTTTTTTTTTGGTACTAGGGATTGAACTCATGACCTCGCGCTTGCCAGGCAGGTGCTTAAGCCACTGAGCTAAATTCCTGGCCTGGGATAAGTGCATTCTAAGTAAAGGCATTTGGAGGGGCATTAGTGATAATGCATCTACTGTAATAAAAATTTTTAAATTTAAGTATTTACCATACATTTTTTTAAAAATGGGTCATAGCCGGGCGTGGTGGGCACATGCCTATAATCCCAGCACTCAGGAAGTTGAGGCAGGAGGTTTGTTAAGAGTTCAAGACCATTGTGGGCTACAAGCTGAGCTCAAGGCCAAGCTAAACTATGTAGTGAGACCTTATCTCAAAAAAGACAAGAAAAGAAAGAAAAAAGAAAAGGAGTCACACTATATAGCCCAGACTGGCCTCAAACTCTCCGCAGTCCTCCTGCCTCAGCCTCCCAAGCAATGGATTACCAGTAAGCGCTACCACGCCCAGCTTTACTATGTGTGTGTGTATTTTTAATTGTTTTTTTTTTATTTTAAAAGGGAGTAAAATTAAACACAACAAAACAGAACAAAATGAGACATAAGAAAGCATAAATTTCAAAGCTAGACAACCAGAGATCTTCACTGTCATATTGTCTCTTGTTTTCCTCCAAATGGTTCTCCTTATCTTTGCATATGGAGAGCTCATACTAAATAACATAGTCAATCTTTTCACAAGATGTGTAGTTCACTGGCTCCCACTTGCTAGGAGAAGAGGAGGAGGGGTGACACGGGATGGGGGACAGGAAGACATGTGATGTCTGATTCTCAGCCCACACACAGGCAGGATCACAGTCGCCCCCCAGAGACGGGAAGAGTTCCTTGTTCTCCCGGCAACCCGAGTCAACCGCATGGTACAGGTCCTGATGTGCCAGGGTCTCTCTCCTTTGGGCTTCCGAAAGTCTGCCACACTCTCAGCTGCCCCCCCGGAGAGGGGAGTTCCTTGTTCTCCCAGCACCCCGAGTCAACCGCACGGTGCAGGTCCCGATGCGCCAGGGTCTCTGTCCTTCGGGCTGCCAAAAGTGGGTCACACTCACAGCCACCCCCCAGAGAGGGGAAGAGTTCCCCATACTCCCGGTACCCTGAGTAAACCACACTGTGCAGGTCCCAATATGCTGGGGTCTCTCCTTCGGGCTGCCAAAAGGCAGCCACACTCACAGCTGCCCCCCAGAGAGGGGAGGAGCTCCTTGTTCTCCCAGCACCCCGAGTCAACCTCATGGTGCAGGTCCTGATGCATCAGGGTCTCTCCCCTGCAGGCCCCCTAAAGTCTACCACACTCACCTGCTATTTCTCTCTGATGAATTGACCACTCTACCTCCAAAGTTCTGAAATGGCCAACAGACCACAGAAAGAATTTTTAGGCTCCTGTTTGAAACCAGCTACAGCAATCTGCTGGCCTTGCTTTAGGGCCACTGTGTGTGTATTTTTAATTACATGTGCTATTCTAAATTTTATGTGGCCCTGAAACAAGGCCAGCAGATTGCTGTAGCTGCTGGTTTCAAACAGGAGCCTAAAGAGAATTCTTTCTGTGGTGTGTTGGCCATTTCAGAACTTTGGAAATGGAATGGTCAATTCATCAGAAAGAAATAGCAGGTGAGTATGGCGGACTTTAGGGGGCCTGAAGGGGAGAGACCCTGGCACCTCAGGACCTGCACCATGTGGTTGACTCGGGGTGCCGGGAGAACAAGGAGCTAATCCCCTCTCTGGGGGGCAGCTGAGAGTGTGGCAGACTTTCAGCGGCCTGAAGGAGAGAGACCCTGGAGCGTCGGGACCTGCACTGTGTGGTTGACTCAGGGTGCTGGGAGAGCAAAGAACTCCTCCCCTCTCTGGGGGGCAGCTGTGATCCTGCTGGTGGGCAGGCTGAGAATCAGACATCTTATGTCATCATGTCGTCCTGTCCCATGTCCCCCCCCTTAGAAGGTGGGAGCCAGTTAACTGCACATCTTGTGGGAAGATTGGCTATGGTATTTAATATGAGCTCCCCATATGCAAAGATACGGACAACCATTTGGAAGAAAACAGGAGACAATATGACTGATAGTGAAGATCCCTGGTGTACAGCTTTGAAGTTTATGCTTTCTTAGGTCCCGTTCTGTTCTGTTTTGTTGTGTTTAATTTTACCCCCCTTAAAATAAAATTTTAAAAAAAAAAATATATATATATATATATATATATAGAGAGAGAGAGAGAGAGAGAGAGAGAGAGGGGAAAAGAAAGTGCTCTAAAGGATATAACTGCATGTATGTTTAAGTGTGTAAGATAGATGACCACATTACTGTTTTTGTTAGATTGTTGAGCAGAACTGTTAATAGTCTCACTGTTTGAATGTCTACTTTGTGTGCTTTAATTTTGTAACTTGAACAACTATTTCCAATGATGACAGTATGTAACTTATCAAATGGCGATTTCTTAGTGTTTTTGTTGTTGTTTTGTTGTTGTTCTTGTGATTCTTTTATTTTTTGCCTTTGGAATTGTGTATTGTTGCTACCCTTCTTCTGTTTTGTTTGCTTGTTTTCTTTTTCTCTTTAAATAAAAAAAATTTTTATTTGAGCCAAATATGGTGGCACATGCCTGTAATTCCAGCACTTGGGTGGTTGAGGCAGAAGATTGTTGCGAGTTTGAGGCTCCCTGGGCTACAATGTGAATTCAAGGCCCGTCTGAACTACATAGTTAAACTTTGTTTCAAAAAGACAAAAATAATAATAATAAATTTTATTTCTGTTGTGTGCATATAAGCATATACAAATATAAAAATTCAATACAATACCTAGGCAGTGGTTCACCCCTGTAATCCAGCGTTCTCCTAGGCTGAGGTAAGAGGATCCAAATTTGGGTCTACCCTGGGCAATTTAGCCACTTAGGGAGACCCTGTCTTAAAATGAAAAACAAACAAAAGCTGGGGATGCAATTCAGTGCAAAGGCCCTAGGTCCAAGCCCCAACACTAGAACCCAAACTAAACCAAAAAGAACAACAAAAACCGCAGCTTACTGCATGTTATGCCTCAATAGAAATTGGTATCTAATAACTGATAATGATAATGTTTTGGTAGGGTCCTCCTCCTAAACCCTAATCCCACACTGCCTTGGAATCAGTGGTTCATATACCTGCTTAGGCATAGGCAACGCAGTTACTATGTTTCGTTCTGTTTGTAATGAAGAATAAATCTTAAGTCTTCGCATTCAGCTATATTCTTAGGCTTATTTTTTATTTTATTTATTTATTTAGAGACAGACTCTCGCTATGTAATTCAGGCTGGCCTTGAACTCTCAGTAATCTTCCTGCTCCAGCCTTTCCAGCGCTGGAATAACAACTACACCCGCCTGGAAACGTTTTTGGAAAGGTATGGCGATAAGAGGTCCAGGCCTGTGGGGAAAAGAAGGCATAAGGATGACTCCAAGACCTCGGAGGTATACAGCTCACGCGCGGACAACCTGCCCCGAACCTCATACAACCCAACCTAAGCGCGGACGTGACTATTTCCTCTTTGGCTGCAGCACCTCCCTCCCGCGAGACTGCAAGAAAATCCAGCCAATCAACAACCGATTTAGCGCCGGGTCGCTTGACCAGAGGCCTCCGTCACCTAGGCTGACCACGCGCCTCCAATGGGCGAGCTGTCCCGTGGCCGCCAATGAGCAGAGGTCTTACGTCCTGCACCTCCCTCGGCCGCACCTTTTCCGCAGCTAGAGCTCTTTTCCGCAAGCCGGTTGGCACCTTGCCAGCCAATGGTAGGAGCGGCTCAAACCCAGAAGCCAATGGCCACCCGCCCACCCGCTCTGGGCCGCAGTGGTTGGTGCTGCCCGCCAGAGGCGGAGGCGGATTGGTGCAGACGATAGCCAATAAGCGATGCGCGCGAGACGCAAGGCCAATGATCGTGCTGGGGGCGGGACGGGCGCCGGGGTGGGCGCCGCGGCTAGCGGCTGATAGAGGCCGGTGGCAGCAGTGGCCGGCCGCATCTGTGGGGAGCAGCCATGGCGGAGGCCGGCGGCGACGACGCCCGCTGCGTGCGGCTGAACGCCGAGCGGGCCCAAGCACTGCTGGCCGACGTGGACACGCTGCTGTTTGACTGTGACGGCGTGCTATGGCGCGGGGAAACGGCGGTCCCCGGCGCCCCTGAGGCTGTGAGGGCATTGCGGGCCCGCGGAAAGCGCCTAGGCTTCATCACCAACAACAGCAGCAAGACGCGCGCCGCCTACGCCGAGAAGCTCCGGCGGCTGGGTTTCGGCGGCCCCACGGGGCCGGGGGCCGGCCCAGAGGTGTTCGGCACGGCCTACTGCGCCGCACTCTACCTGCGCGAACGCCTGGCGGGCGCTTCGGCCCCCAAGGCCTATGTGCTGGGCAGCCCGGCTCTGGCCACAGAGCTGCAGGCCGTGGGCGTCGCCAGCGTGGGCGTGGGGCCTGAGCCACTGCGGGGCGACGGCGCCGCTGACTGGCTAGCCTTGCCGCTCGACCCCGAGGTGCGTGCGGTGGTGGTGGGCTTCGACCCGCATTTCAGCTACATGAAGCTCACCCAGGCTGTGCGCTATCTACAGCAGCCCGGCTGCCTGCTCGTGGGCACCAACATGGATAATCGGCTCCCGCTGGAGAACGGCCGCTTCCTCGCGGGTCCGTGCGCCCCGGGGCGGGAGGCCGGAGGGCACACTGCCCCCGCCCCATCCCCACCCTCTGACCCCAGCGTCCCGTTCCCTCCCTCCGCCCCGCAGGTACCGGCTGTTTGGTGCGCGCGGTGGAGATGGCCGCCCAGCGCCAAGCCGACATCATCGGGAAGCCCAGTCGCTTCATCTTCGACTGCGTGTCCCAGGAATATGGCATCAACCCGGAGCGCACTGTCATGGTCGGGGACCGCCTGGACACCGACATCCTCCTTGGCGTCACCTGCGGCCTGAAGACCATCCTGACCCTCACGGGAGTCTCCACGCTGGGGGACGTGAAGAGTAATCAGGAAAGTGACTGCATGTCTAAGAAGAAAATGGTTCCTGACTTTTATGTTGACAGCATAGCCGATCTCTTACCCGCCCTTCAAGGTTAAAGATTTAGTGTCTTTAATCTCCAGAATAAAAAGTAATTGAAAATGTTAGCCAAATTAATAGGTGGGGCTTAGGCATTGGCTCAGCGATGTAGCCCAAGAGTGTAATTGGAGTTAAACGGAGGCAGTAGTTGTTAGCCTTGTAAGTGAACGTTTCGGGGACATTGTTGTTTACAGATACTTATATCTTAATTTAAGATGCACTTTTTAAGCTTGGAGGGCATTGTAGGGTTGGGTCCTGGGCTTTGGATTTGTTGGCGAGGGCAGGTTTGGTACCTGTCCAGGATTCAGGTAACCTCAGGCCTTGCAGGTCTAGAGGTGTGTGTCATGTATTTAAAAGTTTTGTTCAGGGATCAAGCCCTCTTGGAGGGCAGAGAAAAGAAGAGCCTGATTATTGTGACTGTTGTGAGACACTTGTGCAGACAGAAGGAAGTCCTCTGCCTCCTCCCCACTGTATGTGGTAATGCAGTAGAGCTGACTGCTGCTGCTATGCCCCAGCTCCTTATCTGCATGGAGTAAGGAGGCCACTCCTAAGTGGTGTCACCCTGTCCTTGAGTGTGGGGTGCTGCCCTTGCCACCCCTCCTGTTCCCTTTGAAAACCACTTTGATGTCACAATTGTCTGTTCCCTTTCAGATGCCCAGGGCTGCAGCTTCTCATATACAGCTGCCCCGTTCTGTAAACTCAGCCCAGAGCCCAGCTAAACTTCAGCTGTCTCAAGTATGCATTTAAATGCAGGTGACTCAGACGGGTGTGGACACCTTCACTGAACTCTGGGCTGCTGTGCAGAGAGCTTGGAGCAGTGTTGGTACCAAAAAAAATTTTTTTAACTTGTGAACAACTTTGTCAAGTGGTGGAATCGAATCTTAAGTATGTGGATTAATAGCTGTGCTCTGTCTCATAGGAGAAATCACACTGAAGAAGTCTCCATGTCCCATAGCCAGCAACATGGCTAAAGGCGTGTGTTGGCCAAGGACTGCCTGTCACCCTGGGTACCCTCTGGGCAGGGGAGGAAAGAGGTGCCCCAGATAACAGGAAGTTGTTTTACAGAGTATTCTGTCTCTCCTTGCCTGCCTGTACCCTGGATCAGGGTTACTTACATGTCAGTAAGGGTTAGGTGAGAAACCACCTATCCTGCTCTTGTATTCCCTTGATGATAGTCAGTAGAGGGCCTGGCAGGGCCCACCAGCCAACCTGGAGTTCTCTGCGGGGGCTCTGGCCTTTTCTGCCTGTTCCCTAAGGCTGCTGAACTTTAGCAGCTTGCTGAGCAGGCTTGGCAGCACATGCAGGGCAGAGCCTGGAAGGCTGTTCCTTTTGGCTGACTCCTTCCCAGTGCCTCACCCTGTATCCAGTGGCTTCTCTCAGCCCTGTGGTCAGTGCTCCATCACCTGTTCAAAGTTCTCAGAGCAATAAAGGGTATCAGCCAGCGTGGCTGGGATTGGGATGATGCCACATGGCAGCAGGAGGGCAGCCATGCCTGTGAGGTTGGTGGTGCTGACGTTGGCTCTGCGAGGTCGGCTCAAGGTGGGTCTTGATATTGAGCAGGCCTGTCAGGGCGTTGTCACCCACACCAGGAGCACACAGCAGGTGCAGCAGCCAGCAACGCCTCCCTCTTCAGCCAGCTTGGGAGCCTGTGTGAACCCCCATCTCTGACCCCTTGCGCTGTGTGACCTTACATGCACATTAAACTCTCAAACCTGCACTGACTGGGCCTTCCTTCCTCGCCTTTACAGCTGCCCCCAGGTGGCAGCTGTCTAGCTGGGGAGGTAGGGGTAGAATGGGGGGGGGCTTTAAAAAAAAAGGAAAAAAAAACCTGGGCTAAGGTTCTGATTCCAGATCTGGAACAATAACTACTGTAGCCCCAAACCATTTCAGGCCTGTTACAGAAACAGTTCTGGAGAATCAGGAAAATTGGGGCACAAAACCAGAGCAGGACAGAGCCATGGGATGAAGCACATAGTAGCCTAGACATTAATGTCTGGAAATGGACTATGGGTAAGGATGTGTGAGTAGGGAAGTAGGGATGAATTTGAAGCAAGCCATTCTGGGAGGGAGCCCAAAAGCCAAACTGACCATCCTTAACATGTAAGAGATTCCAGTTGGGTGACAATTGCTGATTCAGTCTGTAACCTTCTTAGTGCTAGGCCTGTGTTCTACTGGATGCTCACGGCCTTAGGTAGTGGGGAGGGGGGGCAGGCTAAAAGCAGCTAGGGTCATAAGGGAGAAGACAGGTGCCCGTTGTCATTGGACAAGTACTTATTGATGGGTTACTGCGTGCCAGGCTCTGCCCTCAGCTCTGGAGTCCAGAGATAACAGATGGAAAGATATTAAATCTGCCCCAGCCAATCCAGGCTGGGCCTGAGCTGCCCCCATTAATTAGCTGGACTGGATTCCCATCGAGGCCTCAGTTCTCAAGTCTTCTGAGACTGTGCTCTCCAGTCTGTATAGGCCAGTTATTAACCTGGTCTGATGATTGGCACCCCCAATAGGGGAGGGAGTTGTCATGGCTCTGACCTAGATACCAGATACTGAGGTAGGGAGGAGGCAGCGGGGTCTTGAGGGGAGGTTACAGTTGTTTGGCTCATCAGAAGCGTCCTGAGTTTTCCTTGCTGGAATCCTCCAAGGGGCTGCAGACAATCAGTGTATTGTCAGCAGGGGCTACAGCATGGAGAACAGGAGCAGCTACACAGAGAGCCCTGAGCCTTGTCCTACAGAGGTGAGTAATTTTTGCCATTCCCTGGACAGGGAATCTCCAGGAATTGGGAATGCCACCACCCACTATACCTTCCTTCCCTGGATCTCCAATGCAATGGCCCCACTGACCACAGTGTGCCCTTAGGTGAAGACTAAACCCTGCCATGGGAGCTGGAGAGCTGCAGGTCTGCTGCTGCTGCTGTTGGCCTTAGCCACTGCAGGGGCTGTGGCTGGAGGGCTTTTTGGCTTCACCCCTGGCCCTCCCAAGGTGAGCCTATCAGGCACAAACACATAACAGTGGAAGGGGACAAGAAGACTAGCACATGCCAGCCTTCCAGAGGAGCTAGGACCCAGAGCAGGCCATTGACCTTGTAGCAAATGACAAGAGGACCAGAAGACTGAAAAGCCCCCCTTTTTTTTGGTACTGGGGATTGAACTCATGACCTCGCTCTTGCCAGGCAGGCGCTTGCCACTGAGCTAAACCCCTGGCCCTGAAAGCCCATTCAGACATAAAGTGCTAAGGCCAAGGGTTGGGGACATGGGGCTATAAAGCCTGTCTGGCTGAACTCCCAACTTCCCACTTTCAGCCGTTGTTGCAGATGCTCCGACTGACTCTCCCAAGCCCACAGGGGCCCTGGTTCAACCAAACCACTCTGGTGGACATGGCCCGGAACATGGCAACCATTATGGTGACTCCACCTCAGAGCAATCGCAGCTGGGCAGTGCTGTTCGATGGGCAAAACGTGAGTTAACAGGGAGGGGGTCAAATTGCATATGTTAGAGAAAGTCCCACTGTACACACCTGCTTCCCCAGGGCTGCATCTGCTACCGCCCAGCAGAGCACCAGGCCTGCTTCCTCCGCCTGATGGAAGCTCGAGATCGGGAGACCCTGCAGCTGATGGTGAACACCTCCAGGGTGAGCAGCCCTAGTCTACTCAGCCCCTAGGACAGGAACCAGACAAAGGGTCCTGTGTGCAGCCGGCCCAGGCCAGCTCGGGCTCTGGTTTCAGAGAACAGAGAGCTTTATTTTCTCTTAGCTGAGGTTGCTGATAGCAGCAGATGGCTGGGTTGTCAGGTTGGGGTGGGATGTGTGGCCCTCACCTAGCCTGAAGCAGGAAAGTACCCTGTACTATGGCCCACCGAAGTATTTTTGCAGGCCCAAGAGTTCTATGCCCCTGGCCAGGATACCTACCATGCCCAAGAGCTGCTGGCAGTACATGGGAGCCATACCGTGGATCCTGCCCAGGTGGGACCTTCAGTCCAACAGCTCTGTGCAAAAACTCCCATCTACTGGGCCCATCGAGTGGCCGGTAAGTTGAGGGACACTGTGTGGAGAGGCCTGTGACTCTCACAGAACTTCTAAGGAGCTGAGTGGAAGCCCTTTGGGATTCATGACCCTCCTTCTTCTAGGGCCCCAGAGACAGCGGCTGATCTATCTCTGCATTGACATCTGCTTTCCAAGCAACATCTGCATGTCCGTCTGCTTTTATTACCTTCCAGACTAAGTCCTTTGCCTGATCCATCTGGGCTTGTCTCCATGGGCCAGCAGTTGGCTGGTCACAAGTACCATGGAGGGCAATTGCTGGCAGGAACAAATAAACCCTTGCACTTGGCTGTGGTGGTGGTCTGTGGGCCTCAGGATCAGATAGGGGCACAAAGGGGAAGCAAGATGTGGAGACAGGCACCAGCCTCAGGTTCCACCAGCGGTTCCAGGCCCAGAAGTTTAGTCTCTGAAGGGAATGCAGGCTGTCCCAAACCAGGCATGTGTACCCTGGATTGATGGGTTCCTGATAAGCAAATGGGCACTGACAGAGTTCCACAGCACATAGCAGGTCTAGGTTGGCTGAGAGGGGCCAGGGTGGCCTGCTCAGGTGCAGTAGACCTGGTGGGCCCAGAAATTTTACTCTAACCAGGTGATACATAGATACATCCAGCTGTAGACACTGCACAGGCCATCCCTACTGTCCAATAGCTGCCTGCAGTCCTATGGGTACAGGCTAACCCAGGACACTGTCATTGAAAGCCAAGCAAACAACAGCTTTCTGGTGGCCACCATACTCTCTCTTGATCTCTCCAGTCTCCACACACCAAAGGCGGGCCAAGTTGTCAGATGAAGCTGTAGGGAAAGATGAGGCAATAGCTCAGGGCCAGGTATGGCTCTTGGTTGGGACTAGGACTCCCAGGGACCTCCTACAGGCAGGACTCCAGGTATCCACCTGCATACTCTAGCCAAAGTCCCTGTGTACATCCCCAGGGTTCCCCTCTCTGAGACTCTGGTTTCAAGTGACTGTCCTCCTATAGGGCAGTTGCTATGTCTGGAGTCTGACATAGCTGGCCTGAGGTAAAGGAGGAACAACAGCTGAGCCCAGGTAGGGGAGGGGAAGCAGGGTTCACCTGTAACAATGTACTGGGAGTCCCCTGAGAACGCACAACCCCACATCCAGCCACGTGATGATTCTCCAGGGTTGCTGCTCTTGATGCTCAGCTCTGTCATCAAGGAAAAGTTGGATGTCCTCCAAATCTTGCACGTCTGGTCAGCTGAGCAGGTGGCAAGGAGCCTGGAAGTACAGAGGTAGGAGTCTAAAATGGTAGTCAATTCTACCCTGTACCCTTTTACCATGCACCAGGAAGGCTCAACCCATCAAAGCCCAGCCCCAGGCAAATGCCTTCCCAGGCCAACAGGCCCTGCACGCACGTGGAGTCAGGGCTGAAACGGCACTGCAGAGCATAGCGGGTATGGGCTGGAATCTTGGTCTTGGGGATGAGCTGGGTCACCTCGTCACCAATACCCCCAGTCAGATTCCAGACATAGCAGTTTCCCTATTGGGTAGAAGGAAAGTCACTTGAAACCTGAAACCTCGGAAAAGGGCATCCTGGGGGTTGAACCTGGATCCAACACTTGGGGCTTGCATATATGGAGCTGGACCAGGACATACAGATGGACCCAACCAAGGGCCACACCTGTCCAGCTAAGACCAGGAGGCCACACTGGCCAAAGTCTTCACACACATCCCTGGAGGGGCACTGCTGGCTAACAGAGGTGTGCAGAAGGAAAAGAGGACACCCAGATAGAGATGTAGCAGGCCAAGGCTGGGATGTGGGACAAGTGATAAACTGTGATTTAAATGAAGTTACGGGGGAAAAAATGAGGCTAGAAGGGAGAGCAGAGCTCAAACCAGTATCCCACAGACTATGGGCAGGACGCAGGGCATCTCAGCATCTCCTCAGTGGAATGATGCAGTCTGGGTAGTAAAGCTGCTGCCAAAGAAGACTGGACAGGGGCTGGAGATTCAGCTCAGCGGCATAAGCGCCTGCCTTGCAAGCGCGTGGTCATGAGTTTGATCCCTGGTACCCATTAAAAAAAAAAAAAGACAAAGGAACAAGGGAAGGTCAGAGAGAAGAAAGGTAGGCCACAGAGCGATTGTCAGCATCAGGGAAGATAAGGGTGACTGGGGCCAGGATGTGGCAGGGACATTAGAGAAAGCTGAGGTTCCTTGGCCTGCTGGATGGGCCATGGCAGGCAGCGGACATCAGGAGTGATACCCGTATTACTGTCTCTGGGGGCTGGTGGGTGTTTGAACCTGAGAGGAGGCAAGGGGCTTGAGGGACACTGGAAAATCAGCACATTTGTAGGGAGTACAGGGACTCACGGTGCTATTGACTGCTGCCATGTAGCTGGCATCAGGATCAATATGGGCAGATGTGATGGAGACCTCTGGCTCTGGGATCAGCTGCTCATTGTGATCTGTTTTCAGGTCCCAGATATGGATAGCACCGCTCTGATCTCCCACGATGAGCTCTGCCTGGGATATAGGGGAAGTGAGGTATAGTAGGATCCCTGCCTTTGAAACCCCAAGTCCCTGGCCCCATGAGTAATTCTCACCTGGTTGGGATGCAAGCACACACAGTTAATGGGTGCATTCACCTGGAAGATCCGCTGACACTGAAGATTTCGGGACCTGCAGGAGAGGGGATCACATGCTATCTCTAGGGGATGCTGTTGGTGTTCCACCAAACGTCCTCTTCCTAGACCCCCCCACCCCAGAGGTTTAGTTCTTCCCACTCAGCAGTATCCTGAAGCCAGTGACAGACTGAAGAGGGGGGAAAAGCCAGGCCTTGGCCTCAAAGTGCAGCTAGCTCTTTGATGTAATTCTCTCTACTAGGTTTTTCTCCTTCCCTCAGTAAGTCACCCACACAAAGCTCTCTGGCCCAGCCTCTGCTTGGAGAAAAGCTGCCCAAGCCAGGCCCCTGCTTGACCCACCCTCACCTCCAGGTAGCAGGCCCCTCCTGCCCGGCACCCAACACCTGAGGTCCCAGATTCGGGCTGTGCAGTCCTCCCCGCCTGTGTACATCCAACGGCCGTCCTCATGGAAGCCAACAGATGCAATGTTCTTATTGACTCCATCATAGCTAATGATGGGGTTGGGATTATTGGAGTTGAGATCATACATGCGGATGTGCTGATAACCTGAGAACACAGGGTAAACTGAAACATGGCTGTTCCAAGTCAAGGGGAAGTCAGAGGTCAGAGGTCAAGAGTCACAGGTACCTGCAGCAGCAATCATGCTGCGGTCTGGAGTAATTTCCAGCGCATTCACCTGCTAGGATCGGTTAAGGAGGATGCCAGAAAGGGAGTCTGGGACCATGGCTCTTGTCTCCACTATATGGCAGAAACTGCTACATCATCTCCACCCGCTGGCCTGCCTAGCACCACCCTGCCCACTACTCTGGTGGAGGATACAGAATCCTGATGCTGCACAGTGCGCGTGCAGATTCCACTGTGCGCCTGCCAGAACCGCACAGTGTGGTCATAGCCCGCAGTGGCCAAAATGACAGGGTCACTGCCCACTGTTCCTGGGGAGGTGTTCATGGTGTAGCTTCGGGGAAATAGGAGTCTCTTGACCAGGGCAGGAAAACTGATTGGAAGGGGTCAAAGGTCAGACCATCTGGCGAGGAGAGATGTTTTAGGTATTTAGGAGATACTGTCTGGGTACCAAGTAAATGTCTGGTGCTCTCAAACAGGTATTAACATACCTATGTTAGCGATGGGGACACTGAGGCTCGGGTAGGTTCAAGGATTCGCTGATAGCCAGCCAGGGATACCTAGCTTCCAAAGGACCAGCTCGTGCAAGCGCCCACCGGAAACCACGCCACTGGCGCCCGAGAGGGGGCAGTCACGCGAGCTGCCGCTGCCGCAGGGGCGGGACGCGCATGCGCAGGCCGCTGGCTGGGGGTGGGGTGAGGCAAAGAAAACCGAGAGCTGCGGCTGCGCATGTGTAGCTCACTGGTTGCTCGATCTGATAGATAGAATGGGGCTCTGTCTGGCCACACCTGCGAGCTCCCGTTGCTTCACTGACAGCCCTGGGTCCCTTCTGCTCGCACCTTCCCTTGGCTGCACCCCCTAGCCACCCAGCAGCCGATTCCTGGCCTTTGTCCCATGGCCTCCATACCTTACTTGCGCTCCGCACTCTGCCGTGACCCAGGATGGCTAAAAGAGCCGGAGCAAGTCGATAGAGGCCGAGTCCGAGCGTAGAGTTATCGATGGGTCTTCTGGGCTATACCATGGAGCGCCAGGAGGGGTGGTGGGACGAGACCAAAATTCTGGGACGGGTACTGCAGAGAATCACCGCATGTAACGGACTATTACTTGGCACCAGTCTGGCGCGGCTACCTGTTTTCCAGGCCCGAGTATCAGGCAGGGTCGCATGGTCCGTATTCCCTCCCTGACCCACTATTGGTATTACATTGACCTTGTTCACAGCTCTTGAATTTCAGATAAGCAACACATTTTTAAATATAATTGTATCCCAAACATTACCTGGGATATGTTTATGCTAAAAAATCATGACTCGCTTACATTACATTCGCGTGTACTTGGGCGTTCTGCGTCTGACAACCTTGTTCCACTTTCTGACCTGCGCAGCACCCAACCTAAACCTTGGAGTACCCCAATCAGGCCTAGGACCCTTTTCAAACTATAGACACTCATGCTTTGTAGTTTGTTCCAGCCTTCCAAAATCCTTTCCTTTCCTTTTCTTTTTCTTTTCTTTTTTCTTTTTTCTTTTTTTTTTTTTTTAGACAGGGTCTCGCTATATAGTTCAGGCTGTGAATTTACTATGTAGTGCACGCTGGTCTTGAACTCGAAGTGATCCTGCCTCAACCTCCCCAGTGCTGGGATTACAGGCTTGTGCCATCATACCCGATCTCTCCAAATTCTTGAGTCAGGCTCTGCAATAGTTTCTTCCCACCACACTTAGGAACATGACTGCAACCACTTCTTCCTCTGGTGACACAAAGGGTGGATCTGGTTACTTGGCTATTGCCAACACTCTAACATATTCACCCAGGCCCTGGGTACCAGGAACCTTCCTATTTATATCTTTCCCTCCTCCTCTCCTTTCTACCACTTAGTTTTATTGTTTATTTATTTATACTGAGGATTGAATCCAGGGTCTCCACACTAAACCACCTCCCCAGTGCTTTTTTATTTTAAGGCAGGGTCTTGCAAAGTAGCTAAGTCACCTAGACAGAGCTAAACTTGCAAAACTTGCAAATAGGTATCACCACCATCCTTGGCTCTGTTTAGCTTTTTTAAGACAGTCTTATTGTATAGTTCAGGCTGGGCTTGAACTCGCTATGTAGACTCCCAGGCTGGCCTGGAATTTGTGGCAATCCTCCTTCCTCAGCCTCCTGAGTGCTGAGATTATAGACACTTACCACTATTGGCTTTCCCCTTATCCTTTTTTTTTTTAATATGGAATGCTTCACAAATTTACATGTCATCTTTGCACAGGGACCATGCTAATTTTTTTTTTTTATTGGTACTGGGGATCAAACTCAAGACCACATGCTTGCAAGGCAGGCGCTTATACCCCTGAGCTAAATCCCCAGCCCCTGGACCATGCTAATTTTCACTACATCATCCCAATTTTAGTACATGTGCTGCCGAAGTGAGCACTCCCCTTAGCTTTCTGTTTTGTTGGGGTGTTTGTTTGTTTTGGTACCGGGGATCCAACTCACGACCTCACACTTGCCAGGCAGGCACTTAAGCCACTGAGCTAAATCCCCAGCGTTTGTATTTTTGAGACAGGGTCTTGCTATGCTGTTCAGGCTGGCCTTGAGCTCACTTTGTAGCCCAGGCTGGTCTCGCACTCACAAAGATCCTCCTGCCTTAGCCTCCCGAGTGCTGGGATTACAGGCCTGTGCCATCATGCCTGGCTCCCTTTAGCTGTAAAATAATTCCAAAACTTTCAACTGCCATTTTCCTTCAAAGGGTTGTCTTTGGGACCAGGGATATAGCTCAGTGGCACAGTGTCTGTGTGGCAAAGTGCAAGGTCATGAGTTCAATCCCTGGTGCAAAAACAAAACAAAGGCAAAGAGTTGTCTTCAGGCCATGTGTGGTAGTACATCCCTGTAATCCTAGCTCTCAGGAGACTAAAGCAGGAGGATCACTGTGAATTTGAGGATAGCCTGAACTACATAGTGAGTTCAAGGCCAATCTGAACTAAATAGCAAGACCCTGTCCCAAAACCAAAACATGCCCAGCATAGTGACATATACTTGTAATCCCAGCACTCAGGGAGGCTGAGGCAAAGACTAGAGTTCAAGAACAGCCTGGGCTCCATAGTGAATTCAAACCAGCCTGAACTATATAGCAAGACCTTGTCTCAAAAACCAAACCAAAAGGGTTGGGGGTTTAGCTGAGCAGCACAAGTGCCTGCCTGGCAAGCATGAGGTCATGAGTTGGATCCTGGTACCCTCCCTCCATAAAAAGCTGTCTTCACTACCTCCTAGTCAGTTCAACTTCCCTGCCTCCCTCTCACTCAGTTTTACCCACAGATCTCCAAGGTCACTGGCCATCTCACTTTGCCAAATCCAGTGGATACTTTTCCTCCTGCCTCTTGACTAGTTGATAGCATCATTCCTGAACAAATTTCATCTCTCATAGCCACAATTATGCCCCAACACTTGATCTTTCTCCATTTCCTCCAGATACAGGAGCTTCCCCACAGGATCTCTGAAGGCTTGGGACCACTAATTCAGAGCATCCAGTGCCATCCTTACTCTGGGACCTTTCCACACTGTCTCCAGCTCTGATGGCTTACAGAGCCTCTGCCCTTTATGTACATCCAGCTCCCAGTTAGACTGAGCCCCTTACATGCCCCATAGAGGACACCATCTTCATGGCCAAGGCAATTCTCTATTAACAGCTTACACTTCAGTGACCAGGGCCCATCCATGTGTTACAGTTGGGCATCATCTAGGCATATCTGTGTCCCTCACCCTTCCCTTCTCCCACGAGTTTTCCTTCCTCTGACTTCCCTTTCTTCTGCTGCCCTACTCTTTCTCCCCTGACAATAATCTCCCAACTTGCCACATCCACTTTTTTTTGAGCCAGAGTGATTCTCTTGCCTCAGGCACCTGAGTACTGAGATTACAGGTGTGTACCACCATGTCTGGCTGTACACCCACTTTCTCAGATTGGTCTCTTACAAGTAAAATTCAGATCTTATCACCCCATTAAAGCCTTCAGAGGACCCCTGGTACCTTGCAGGCTCCTGGGCCTGACTCTTGTCCACCATGTGGCTTCTCATAAGTCATGGCCTCAGTAGAGATGACACCTCCTCACTTCATCACACTGTCACTTGGGTCCTTTGCCTCTGCCTGAGATATTTTCCCTCTACCCTTACCTACCTAACTTCTGATCTTCAGCACCCATTATAGCTCGTGTCTAGATGTTCCCCCCCAAAGCCTCATCCAGTCATAAGTGGTGCTTTGCAGAGGTGGCTGAATCTAGAGTGTATGATGCTAGGAGCAAGGGTATGTTTTCACTAAATTGTCCACTGATTTGTCTGGCATAATTCTGGGTATGAATAACGAGAAGGCTATCCCTGGGTATGAGTGCTACCTGTCCAAAGGCTGAGTAGCCTGTATAGAATATAAGGAATGGAAAGAGGGCTTCCATCTTCATTTGATGCTTCTTTACTTCTTCACTGCTTCGCTGCCTTCTGCCCCCCAGGTACTGTTTCTCTTGCCTTGCCATCCTGCCTTAGATGAACTGCCATCCTGCCAGTTCATCTATGAACTGAAACATCTACAAATTGTGAGCCAAAATAAACCTTCCCTCCTTTAACTTTAGGTGTTGGGTATTTTGTCTCAGCAATGAAAAAAATAACCAACACAGCTCCTTTACTCTCATTTTGAGGACATGTTCTATCTGGAAGTTTATGGTGGATGTCTTTTTTACCAATTCTGAGGATTTAACCCAGGACTTTGCACTGAGCAGCATTTCCAGCCTCTTTTTTATCTTATATTTTGAGACAGGGTCTCACTAAGTCACTAGATCACCCAGGCTCGGCTCAAATTTTTGGTTCTCCAACCTCAGCCTCCCAGAGAGCTAGGATTACAGGTGTGTACCACGCACTGGACTGTTATTGTTTTAATTGAGATGAAGTCCACATAACACTAACCATTTAAAGTGAACAATTCAGTGTCACTTAGTACAGTGAGACTAGTGTACAACCACTACCTATCATTAGCTCCAAAACTCTGTCATCATTCCAAAAGGGAGACCTGTCCCTATGAAGCAGCTGCTCCCATCCACCTCCATTACTACCTGCCAATCGTCAATCTATTTTCTGTCTTTATAAACTGGCTTATTCTGGCGGCCAGGGGTGTAGCTCAGTGGCATAGTGCCTGCTAGGCAAATGCAAGGTCCTGAGTTCAATTCCCAGTACTAATAAATAAATACATTGGCTTATCTGGACTTTTGATATCAATGGAATCCTATAATTTGTGGCCATTTGTGGCCATTTTCTCTTAGCATTATGTTTTCAAGGTTCATTCACATCACAGTATGTGTTAGTGCTTCATTATTCTCTGTGACTGAATACTACGCCATCATACAGATGGACCAGATTTTTATCTGGTTGTGGATGTATGGGTTATTTTCTCCTTTTTGGCTTTTATGAATGGTACTGATACAGACATTCATATACAAACACCTGTTTGCATAGATTTTTACTTCACTTGAGTATATCCCTGGAATGGAATTACTGGGTCATATGGTAACTAAATTCAGTTTTCTGAGGAACCACCTACCTGTGATTATGTATCAGTTTCTCACAATGACTGCTGAAGAGGATCCATTACATTTGAAGACAAGAAAACTGAGGCTTAAGATTCAAACCAGGCATCCTGATGCACAGCTGTAATCTCAGAACTTGGGAGGCTGAAGCAGGAGGTTTGCTGCGAGTTTGAGGCCAGCCTGGGCTACACAGTGAGTTCAGGCCAACGTTAACTATATAATGAAACCCTGTCTAAAAAAACAAAAAGAAAAGAAAGAAAGAAAGAAGGAAGTAGAAAAAGAAAAGAAAAGCCAGGCATGGTGGTACATGCCTGTAATCTCAGCACTCAGGAGGCTGAGGCAGGAGAAGTACTGCTTCAAGACAAGTCTGAACTACACAATGAGTTCAAGTCCAGCCTGAACTGTAAAGTGTCTCAAAAAGACAAAGAAAGAAAGAAAGAAAGAAAGAAAGAAAGAAAGAAAGAAAGAAAAGAAAAGAAAAGAAAAGAAAAGAAAATTGAGATTCAGAGTTATAGAACTGCTGTCAGAGATACAAGGCTGGAAGATGGTGAAACCAGGTTTCATTTAGCTCCACGTCAGGCAACTTCCTGCCAAGCCCTACTCTCTCCTGTTCCCTTTCTGTCTAAGGAGAAAGCTCCCCATTCTACTTATCTTCCTCAGCCGGGGATTTAGCTCAGTGACATAAGCGCCTGCCTGGCAAGTGTGAGGTCGAGAGTTCGATCCCCGGTACCAAAAACAAGAAAACAAAACAAAAAAAAATTGTTCTACTTATCTTCCTCTCCAAAGAAACAAGACCATCTAAGGCAGTTCCACAGCAGGCTCAGGGCAATAGGTGGGTACAGAGTATAGTGGCAAGAGAAGAGACCTTTGAACATTAGGAGCTGTGTAAACCATGACAGAGCCTAAGAGCAAGAGGGAAGGGTAAGATTAAAGAAGACTTGGTTGAGTATGTGCAGGTTCCCACTAGGGTGTTGAGATGTTCCCTTTCCAGTGGATTTCTGGGTAGAGCAGGGACTGAGGACTCAGGAGGCTGTAATGTCCCAACTAAGAAGTAGCTGACAAACTGGGCAGGGCCACTGACCAGTCTGAGAAACTACAGCATCTACACTGGGCAAGAAGCAAATGGGAACACATAATTGTTGAGCCTCTTCAACATATCAGGCTTGGGCCCAGCACTTCGTAGAAGTGGCACCCACAAGAATGATAAGGACCACACAGCTGACATATGTTGCATGCTTAAGAAGAAAGCATATTCACCATCTTCCTTTTACACCTGAGGGACTGGCCATCAAGGCTCTGGGGATTGGGAAGGGTCCCAGGAAGCACCTGAGCAGGCCCTAGGCAGCTAGTGGGCAGAGGCAGGGCTGCAGGCTGGCTGGCGGCCGCTGTGCATCCAGGCAGAAGGCCAGCTGGGGCTGCAGTGGAGCTGCCACTAGCGCTGCTCTAGGCTCAGCCTCAGCAATTGTGCTAGCTCAGCGGCCCCTCCTCCAAGGATTGTCCTCAGAGACCTGATTTCTTGGAGGGCTGCCTGGGGCCCCCCATCCATCTTCATCCTCTATGTTCATCTGCAGGTTGGGGGGACCCTAGACAGGCATACATCTTTATTTCCATGTGGACCTTCCCATCTTCCCTGGGCTGCAGGTACAGCTGCTGGGCTGTTTGACAGACAAGGCAAGTGAGTGTCCACAACTTGTCTCAGGTCACTGGTGGGCAGTATCTAATCTGTGGCTTCTGTACCCCCCCTCCCGGGTTCTAACTTCATCTGGCTCTTCTCTTGCCCTATGGGATGAGGAATCTCTGGGGCCACAAGAACAGCCTACCTGGAGCCCAGCTGCCCTATTCTAGACCATACTCTGGAATTTCCTGCCCAGAAAGCCCCAAGCCTACTTCCAATGATTGCACAGCCTTCTTCTAGAGTATGTCCTCTTGAATAAGCCACAAAGTCAGATGCCACCCCTACTCTAACTAGTGCCTCAGGGGTGCCTATCTGGCAGGTGTGGATGGTTCCCAAGCTGGTCAGGGAATGAGTGGGGCTGCTGCAGGCAAAGGCCAATTCATTACTCAAAAGGAATCCAAGAATTCTAAATTAAACTTGGTCTTTCAGATTATAATGAAGGTATATTTGTTGAGATAGGAGAATAGAACGCATTTTATTTAACAGGCTATTAGTGCTCATTAAAACATTTTAATATCCAACATTTGATGAGTGGGCCTCTGGTTTTGGGAGGTTTTTTGTTTGTTTTTCGTTTTTCCCAGTACTGGGGAATGACCTTGGGATGGTACCACTGAGCTACATTCCCACCCCTTTTTATATTTTACTTTGAGATACAGCATCTCTAAATTGTCCATGCTAGCTTTGACCTTGCAATCTTCCTGCCTCAACCTCCTGAGTAGATAGGATTACAGCCTGTGTCACCACATCATGCTCTCAGTTTTATAGAATGGGGACAATAAATCATCTCCATCTAAAAAGTGACCAGTACAGCACTTCACTTGGAAGTGGAGGTGAAGGATCCTTGCATTTGGAGTCCCTTGGGAGTATGGCACATGCTAGAAGACTCAAGTTTGCTCCCTAATCTTCACAGGAGATCTCACAAAGGGATTATCAGATTTGGGGGGAGGGGAGGGTGTCCCTTGGGCTGCTGCTTCTCCTTTGGTACCCGCTGGCTTCACTCTCTCGATAGGTCAGGCAACGGAGAGTGCAGCATCAGGGCATACATCATATGTGCAACACCAAATTCTCCCAATACCCTTGCTGGACCGGGAATGTTGATCTTATTGCTGGCAATGAGGACACTGAGCCTAAGCCAATATACAGAACTTAACAGGTCTGTGTCTACCGTTTTGCACACATTTGCAAGGATAAGACCTGAAGGCCAGGGCCTGGCCTTCAGGCAGGAGATGAAGAGGAGAGGCTCTGGGAATGCAGAGTTCCAGGATCTCTCCAGCAGACTGTCCTGTCTGGGGTTGCAGGAACCTGTGGCTGGAGATTGGAAAGTAAGACGGTTGGGGTCAGGGTTCAGACTGATACTGGATGTGCGTAGTTTGAGTTCCCTTCCTGATGGATATGCAGGGCTACAAATCAACTGGTGCCCAAGTTGGAGGAGTCAGCCTCTCTCTGGAGCCACTCTGGGGGGGAGAGCTGTTGTCCAGAATTGTTGTGGAAAAAAGCCAGCAGTTGCCAGGGAAGAAGGTGTAGTTGGGGGAGGGGTGTGGGTTCCCTGACACCGAATTCATTATTTGGAGATTCCACTTCACAATCCCTCGACACCTCCTAAGGGAACCACGGACCAGAAATGTCTGACAGCCTGTGGCGAGCAGACTCCTGTGCCACTGGTGCCTGGGTCCCCGCCCGCCCACTGCCGCCGAGTCCCCCTCCCTTCTGGGTCCCGCAGCCTCTGGAAGCCTCTCCTCGGCTCAGCCTTACGCTGCTCCAGCCGCCGCCGCTTCGGGGCTCCGTGGCCAGCCCCCCACCACCGGCTGTCACCTCGGGCACCGGTAATCTGCAGAGGCCAGGACTGACCCGCGCACTTACTAGTGGGGAGGGGGCGTCTGCAGGGGGCCGGGGGAGGGCCCTGCTGCGGGGGCGGAGCCACGGAGCTGGGCGTGCGGGCCGGCGCGGGCTGACGGCGGCCGCAGCAGCGGACCCAGGCGTCCGGGAGGCGGCGCCGGTGCCGCGCCCCCGCCCCGCGCCCGCGGCCCCCGGCCGCCCTCTGCCCGTAACGCGCCGGTGCTCTCCGCGCAAAGCCCCAGCCCAGCCCAGCCCAGCCCAGCCCACCTAGGGCTCAGGGCGGCTGGCGGTGCGGGGCCGAGGCGGTGCGGGGCCGAGGCGATGCGGAGCCGCTGCTGCTTCTGAGCTGGGCGCACGGAGCACGCTGCGTCGCAGGGCCCCGGCCAAGCCATGGGGAAAGAGCAGGAGCTCGTGCAGGCGGTGAAGGCGGAGGACGTGGGGACCGCGCAGAGGCTGCTGCAGAGGCCGCGGCCCGGGAAGGCCAGTGAGTGCGGTGGGCGCAAGCGGGGTGGGGAGACGCGCAGGATGGGGTGGGGGTGCCGCGGGTCCCCAGAGGCGGGGCGGGGCCGACAGCGCCTGGACCCACGGTCTGCCCCACCTCCTGTCCCCCAGTCCCCCAGAGCTGGAGGAGGGGCGGCCGCTTCACACGACTATTCCCGAGCCCCTCGGCGGCAGGCGGGCACCTGCGGCACCCATTCCAAGATCAGCCGGCGGCTCTGGCATTCGCGTCGTCCTTCCCTAACGATGCCCCCTTCCTCCCCAGGCCATGGCCTGGCTGGGGTTGGGGGGTGTCTCTGCTGGGGCCGTTAAAAGGCAGATGCCCCCTCTTATAGTGTGGAGGAGGGCACCCTTCTAGCAGGGGGCCCTTATAGTAGGGTCCGCGGGGGTTGGTAGTGACAGTCTCTGGCAGACACCCCTCCCCATCCCATGCTTGATAACGCGCTTTGCAGGGAAGGTGGGGGCAGACCACACTGGGGGTGTGGCTGCCCAGGCAAGGCCTGTGAGGGTCATTTACTGATGAGGAAGCTGAGGCCCAAGGTCGTCAGCCCAGGGCAGGCTAGGCTCCTGGCAAGGGTGGCCTAGACAGCAAGAGCTTTGGGCCCACTGCTCTGGCTGGCTTCAACAGACTGGTCTTCCCTGGCTTTTTTGCTGGGAAAGGGGGCTGTGGATGAGTGGGAGCTGCCTCCGGCCATCCCTGGCCTGCACAGTAGTGTTCTTAAGGAAGGACCTGGGGCTTGCAGCCCAGATCTTGGCACTCATCCTGGCTCAGCTCAGAGCCTCCCTGGAGGCCACTGAAGATAGATGGATGGGTGTGTGGACCAGCTGCGAGCTACATGTGCGGCTGCGCACGTATGACCGTGTCAGTGTGTCAGGGCACTGGTGGAGGTACAGGAAGGGCTCTGCAGGTCAGCATGTGAGATCTGGGTGCCCTCACATGCAAGCAGGGGAACCCCTTCCCTTCTTTAGGGGGATACTGAGGTCTCCGACTGCCTGGGAGGGGCTTGGTTCTAGAGCTCCAGGACAACACCTTTTAGCAGCTCTGCCTGACCAGCAGCAGAGGGCATCCACCCTTGCAGGCACACTGTCTGCTGCTTCCACAGACTGAGATGAGGCCCTGCTGGCTCTGTTCTCTGGGGCTAGCTTAAGGGCCTCAGAGCTGAAAAAGGGAGGGCTTCCAGGGAGAGGCAGGAATAGGCATGGTACAGGCTTCCACCTAGTGGTCAGTGTCCTCTGGGCCTCAGTCTCTGTCTGTAGGATGGAGTGTCCCTGATCCCTGGTGCACAGCAGTGTTCTGAGAACAGTGATCCACCCAAAGCACAAGCACTTAGTAAGTGCACAGTAAACACTAACCCAGCTGGCTTCCTTCCACAGCCAGTGACCTGTGGGCCTTAGGTCTGAGGTTTCCTCCTGCCTTTTCTTCTGCATTCTGGAGAGGCATGGGCACTTTCACCTCTACCTGAATCTCTGCCTCTGTTTCTGCCTGGTCTGGCCTCTGGAGCAAGAGAGACACCTGCCCTGTCCCCCATATTTGTGCTCTGACTCACAGGGGCGGGCATAATAAATCAGATGGAGAAATCCCTCCATGAATTAGCTCAGTCGTCATAGCAACACTGGCCTGCTTTGGAGTAACATGTATTTTGATTCAGCAAAGTAAAGCTGGAGTTTGGGCCATAGGGTGGGGGGCTTCAAGCAGTGTCTTGAGGGTCTTCCACCCCCAGACCTAGAGGGGTTCCCAGGATCCTTATGTGCCCTCTCAGTGCCCAGCCCCTTTCCTCCATTTCACAGTGCCTGTCACCCTAGGCTGTCAGCTCCCCACTCTGCCTTGAAGGTAACCTCCCCTTGCATGTGCACGTGTGCGCACACACACGCACACACACACACACACACACACACACATGCAAGCACGCAGATTTAGTAGTTGTCCTTGAGGAGAAGAAGAGACTGCTCTGCAGGGAATATGCTGGTCCAGAGACTCCCTTCTGCTGTGAGGAAAGAGCTCTGCCCTTTCCTCTGGTCCAGGCTTTCTCCTTATGGGCCTGAGGATACTCCCTGAACACTGAGCCAGGCTTGCCTGCCCCCATTACCTTCACCCAATAAGAGTTCCCTCCCAGCCTAGAGTTTGCATCTGGCCTTAAAGGTGGGGGTAGTTTCAGGAGAATGATTAGGAGGCCCAAGAAATGAGGACTGATGTGAGGCAGGTTGGGCAACTTGTACTGTTTTGTTTTGTTTTTTGAGACGGGGTCTTGCTATGTAGTCCAGGCTGGCTTTGAGCTCACAGTGATCCTCCTGCCTCAGCCTTCCTAGTGCTAGGATTACAGGCCTACACCACTACACCCAACTGTACTATATTACTGATGTAGAATCAGGAGGACTTTGTGACCTTGTGGGAAAGGAACTGGCTATTGTGACCTTAGTATGACCCCACCTTCTTGTCCACACCATAGCTGTGCTCTGCTCCTGATTTACTCAGAGAAGCCATCTCCCTGAGAGGCCATCTCCTCAGCCCTAGGCACTACTCAGTTTGGGCCCATTCTGGGCACCCACTGCCCCTTACAGGCATTGTGTGGAGGGATCTCCTGTGACCTCTGGCTGCCTTTACAGTTTTCAGCCCTTTTCCTCCCTGAGATCATAGGCAGAGGACCTTAGTAAGGAGACTCCTTGTGTTAGGTAGTCCCCTACCTGATGGGAGGACCTCCACCCCACCCTAGTTGTATCATTTTCTGGGCATTGAGCTCTAAGCCCCTGTGAAATGTCAGCCCTTGCAGGTGTGACCAGGTGAGCTCATGGAAATTTAGAGGGCCTATGGTGGGACAGGAGAGAGAGGTCTGGCTTGGCAAGTCTTGGAAGATGCTAGGAATAGGAGAAGAGTTAGGGACAACATATTCCATAGTGAGGTAGGAATCCTGAGCATGCAATGGAACAGTGACATCCACATGCCCTTTAGCGTGTGGTAGGACTAGGCACATAGTTTGCAGCGCCCCACACATGATGAAACTGCAGGTCACCTTATCCAATAGTTAAGAAATTTCAAGCATGGGGACTTTCTGAGGAACTGTACCAGCCACATGCCCATAAGGCTGGTTGGACAGTGCAGGGGATATGGATACCAGTTCCATCATCAACTCAGTACCTTATAGGCAGCAGGCACTGTTTTAGCCAACAACGTGTACAGCAGTAAACAAAGTTGAGAGCCCTGGCCCTCTGGGAATGTGTAGTTCGGTATTGGAGATGGACTTACACAATAAGATGTAACCTGGTGGCGGTGATGGGGGTAAAGAGAAAAATGCAGCAGACATGGGCTGGGAAGGGGTTGCTTGTTTTGGATGGGAGGCCTTATTGAGCAAGTGACATCTAGATAGAAACCTTAGAGGAATGGGGGCAGGGTGTCATGTAGATAATTGGGGAAAAAGCAGCCTATGCACATATACATGATATGTGCAGAGGCTCAGTGGCAAAGAGGTTTCTATTTCCAGGGAACACCAAGAGGCCCGTGTAGCTGGATCACAGATGGTAGAAGTAGAGGATGGGGAGGTCAGAGCAAGTCAGGGGGGTCACGTCCCACAGAGCTATCACCCAGCTCATCCTTCATCCCAAAGAAATGGGCACTGCAGTGTCTCCAGGAGGAGAATTAGAGGAGCTGAGTTGTATTTTAACAGGGTACCTTGTTTTTGCTGGGGGGAGGGTTCATACAAGGTCTCAAAACAAAACACACACACACAAACAAACAAAACAGGGTCCCAACTGGTGAGTACAAAGGACAGAGCATGGGGTACAGTGAGGGATTAAGGATGCCAGTGGAGAGGCAAGGGCTAGGGTTCCTGACTCAAGTTGGTGACCATGGCGTAGTGAGAACTATAGGATCTTGGGTGTTCTTTGAGCAAATCTTTGTGTGTGTGTGTGTGTGTGTGTGTGTGTACCAGGATCAAATTCACAACCTTGCACTTGCCAGGCAGATGCTTACACTGCTGAGCTAAACCCCCAGCCCTTTTTGAGCAAATCCAATAGAACCAATAGAATTTCCAGTAGAACCAATAGAATTTTCTTTCCAATAGAACCAATAGAATTTCCTGTAGAACCAATAGAATTTTCTTTTCCTAAGATATGTTTTATATGTCAAAAAAAAAAAAAAGCCCTGGGGCTGACTTGGCACCAAAGGCAAGGGTAGCTTTGCTTCTAACCATGATGGACACTGGTGCTAGCATTGTCTGAACAGAGGTAGTGGGGCAGGGAGGTGGAAATGGCTCTGCTCATCTGCTCTTGGAAACTCCAGAGCTCATACATTCTCACATAGCTGGCCTTAGTGAAAACTTATGTCTGGAAATGCCTTATACCTCAGGTCAGTATATAGCATGTGTGTGTGTGTGTATGTGTGTGCATGCATACATGTGTGTATCCATGTGTATGTGTAGCTACATCTTCAGCCCTTTTTAAATTGTTTGGTTTTTACTTTTTTTTTTTTTTCTTAATACTGGAGATCGAACTGAGGACCTTGCACTTGCCAGGCAGGTGCTTACACTACTGAGCTAAATCCCTTTGCTTTTTTATTTGGGATCAAACTCATGACCTCGTGCTTGCCAGGCAGGTGCTATTTAAAATTTTGAGACAGGGTCTTGCTAAGTCTCTAAGTTGTTCAGCGTCTAAATTTTTTGAATTTGTGATTCTCCTGCCTCAGCCTCCCAGCTGGGATCACAGGCATGCGCCACCAAACCCTGTTCTGTTAGTCTCTACTCAGGCCCTGGGAGGAGCCAGAGGCCAAGCCTATAAGGCCAGTGAGTTACAGAGTATAAAGATTTGAATTCAGTTCTGTCTGACTTATGGGTTTAAAGGGTCTATGGGAGCCATACTTTTCACCCAGTGGCTGAGAGAGAGAGCTAGAGTAGAGCCAACCCTCTGTGACTCGACTCCCTTGGCTCTCCTGCCCTTGGGCCCCCACCCCCACCCCGCTTCTAGACCTGGACAAAGGGGCTTCTGTCCTGCCAGCCCCAGCTCACAGAGCAACTGACCCACAAATGGGTTATGTAACCATGGCCCAGACAGGCCGGGGGTTGGCCCTAGGCCTTGTGGATTTGAGCCCACTGGGAGGGTATCGGTGGGCTCCCCTCCTCTGGCAGGCAGCCAGGGGTGGCTCCAGGAAGAGGGGTTTCAATGGCAGGGTGTTGGCTCCTTGGGCTTCAGGCAGTCTGAGCCTGGGGGTGATTATGTCCATATTACTCTGAGGCAATGGCCTCCTTGCTAGCCACCCCTTTCTGCCCTGTGAGGGTAGGGCCCATTCATACTGCCGGTCTGGGTTGACAGTGAAGGGTTGCACAGTGGAGATGCAGCTATTTCCCTAGAGATACCCCATTTCCGGTGTTCCAGCCTTCCTGGCCACCCCCGGCCCCATCTGGGTCCTTCTGAGAGACAGATTGGGCGGCTCTCTCCCTCCCACTAGTGGCAGGTGCTCAGCCAGAATCTTGAGAGAGAGAGGCTGTCTGTGCACATGTGGGTACCCATGTGGGTGCATTTCCTTGTCTCCCATCTGAGAATCTGGATAGGCCAGAGCCCATGGCACAGTGACCCTCATACACACACTTAGTGCAATAGGAAATCTCAAAATGCTGGCGGTTGGGGTGGACTGGATGTTTATAGCCTAAGAACCTGGCTGTAGGCCACAGGGAGCTACCACTATCCACCCCTGCTCTTGGGCTGCCTTGAGAGAGCTGGGCAGAGCTTCTCCTCACTGTGTTTCCCTCTTTCCCCAGAGCTCCTGGGCTCCACCAAGAAGATCAATGTCAATTTTCAGGACCCAGATGGGTGAGTTCTCAACTGGGATGGTAGTGACTGGAGTGGGGATCCCCTGGGGAAGGCCAGGGGACTAGGTCCTCTCCTAGACTTGTCCTTTGCCTGCTCAGCTTTTCAGCTCTACACCATGCAGCCCTGAATGGCAACACAGAATTGATCTCCCTACTGCTAGAGGCTCAGGCTGCTGTGGACATCAAGGACAACAAAGGCAAGACTGGCCTAGGGCCTTGAGACCAAAGGCAAAAGATCCAGATCAGGGGTGGAGTCCTTAGCCTGGATGGTTCCTCCACTGAGGTCTCTGCCCAGGATTGCAGTCTGGGCCATGCAAGAACCTTATGGGATTTGTGTCCTTGAGGTCAGGGTAGGGTTCAGAGCCAGTGTCAGTTTCCAATGGCCCTACCTGCCCCCAGGCATGCGGCCCTTGCACTATGCAGCCTGGCAGGGCCGGAAGGAACCCATGAAGCTAGTGCTGAAGGCTGGCTCAGCAGTGAATGTCCCATCTGATGAGGGCCACATCCCCTTGCACCTGGCGGCCCAGCATGGTCACTATGATGTGGTGAGTCTGGGCGGCACAATGGGGTGGACAGACACCAGAACTGGTGCTGTTGGAAGCTGATCATGGCCTGGGTCTGCAGTCTGAGATGCTACTGCAGCACCAGTCCAACCCATGCATGGTGGACAACTCGGGAAAGACACCTCTGGACCTGGCCTGTGAGTTTGGCCGAGTTGGGGTAAGTCTCCCTGGGAGCTGAGTGGGACTCTACCTACCTATATTCCTCATCTGGGGAGGGATTAGGAGCAGTCCCAGGCCGGGCCCTCCTACCCTGATCCCTCCTTCAAGGTGGTCCAGCTACTCCTGAGCAGCAATATGTGTGCGGCCTTGCTGGAGCCCCGGCCGGGTGACACCACTGACCCTAATGGCACCAGCCCCTTACATCTGGCAGCCAAGAATGGCCACATCGACATAATCAGGTATAGCCAGTGACAGGGAAGGGGGACCCAGCCTCAAGATTCCTGGGACTTAATGGCATCTGTGGGCTTGAGGTTCTTGCTACTGGCCTGGGGACAAAATATGAGCCTCTAGGAAGTTGTGATTAGGCCTCTGTGTGGAGGCCCAGGTAAAGGGTGACCTGGAAGGGTCAGAGAGAGGTTTTTATTTTATTTTATTTTATTTTATTTATTTATTTATTTTTGGTACCGGGGATTGAACTCACGACCTCACGCTTGCCAGGCAGGCACTTAAGCCACTGAGCTAAATCCCCAGCCCTATTTTATTTTTTGAGACAAAATATCAGTAGGTCGCCTCATTGCCCAGGCTGGCCTCAAATTTGTGATCCTCTTGCCTCAGTCTGTCAAAGTCATTACCTTGGGCTCTCCATTTGTTGGGTGACCTTGCAGAGGCACTTAGCCTCTCTGAACTCAGTCTCCCTATCCATCAAGCAAAGCTTACAGGGGTGCTTATGCCAGGACTGGATGATGTCACAGCTGTGAGGGGCTAGCAAGGGATGGGCCCTCTGGCAAGTGCTTGCTAAATATCAAGACACCATTGTAGTCAGGGACACAGAACCATGCTGGCCCATTCTTCAGCCTAAGCAGGGAGGAATCAAGGCCTGGGGGTCAGGGAGGACAGACTGGTTGAAAGGCCCTATCCACCCATCTCACCTTCCCACTAGA
The DNA here is from genome assembly GCA_004027295.1 of Dolichotis patagonum. NCBI lineage: Eukaryota > Metazoa > Chordata > Mammalia > Rodentia > Caviidae > Dolichotis > Dolichotis patagonum. The sequence goes on along the minus strand of PVJX010001602.1, from coordinate 92,905 downwards.
CTCCTCCTCCAAGCTGGCATCGACATTAACCGCCAGACCAAGTCTGGCACAGCCCTGCATGAGGCAGCACTCTGTGGGAAGACAGAGGTGGTTCGGCTGTTGTTGGATGTGAGTCTGAGGGTTGGAGGGGCAGCTGGGGCTGGGTGGGGGTAAGGGGGTCCCTAACAGGGCCATGCACTTTCCTATGTACAGAGTGGGATCAATGCCCAGGTGAGGAACACCTACAGCCAGACAGCACTGGATATCGTGCACCAGTTCACCACATCACAGGCCAGCAAGGAGATCAAGCAGCTGCTACGAGGTGGGCCCAGACAGCTGAGGGTGGGATAGGGTCAGGGCTGACAGCTCGCAGGACTGGGGGGTCCACCTCATGTATTCCCAGAGGCCTCAGCGGCCCTGCAGGTCCGGGCAACCAAGGATTATTGCAACAATTATGACCTGACAAGCCTCAACGTGAAGGCCGGGGACATCATCACAGTGAGAATGGCCCCGGGGGCTACTGAGACGGGGAAGGGTGGGACCTGGGCGTGCTCACCCAGTGCACTCTCTTATAGTAGTTGGGGTGGGGGCACTGGGCAGCAGGACCCACCTAGAGGCAGCTCCCTAAGGATACTGCCCTTATTTGGCCAGGTCCTGGAACAACATCCAGATGGCCGGTGGAAGGGCTGTATCCATGACAACCGGACAGGCAATGACCGGGTGGGCTATTTCCCATCCTCCCTGGGTGAGGCCATCGTCAAGAGAGCAGGCAAGTCCCACCCAGCTCTGGGGGGAAGCAGGGAGGCACTTGGCCTGAGCTGGGGAGCCAGGAAGCAGCATTGCTTTGCTGCAGTGGTGGCAGCGTTCATTTCTAGCCACTACCAGGACTGGGGTCTAGCAGTGTGTCCCACCAATCATCTCATCAGCACCCTGCACATAGTCCTTTATTCCACAAACACTGCATGCCTGCCATGCTCTAGTTCTGGGCTAGCCACTGGAGACACACGAGAACCAGACAGATGTTCTGGTTCTCCAGAAGCTCACCGTGGAGTAGAAGGAACGAGAAGCAGTGAAGTAGGCAGGGAGAATTTGGAGGTCAGAAAAGCCCCTGAACTAGATGTGGTGATGTGTGCCTATAATTCAAGCACTTGGCAAACAGGCAGGAGGATCATCTCAAGTTCGAGGTCAGCCTGGGCTACTTAGTGAGTTCAAGGCCAACCTAAACTGTATGCAGCAGTTCAAGCTTTTGGACCCTCATGCAAAAATATTGAGGCAAGGAGCCTGGCACCTGAAAGGACAGAGTGCTAGAGCAGAGTGAGTGGGGTGCAGGATCAGGTTAGAATGCTCTACAGGCTAGTTTCAATAGGTTGGGGTAACTTACCTTTTCTAGAGGACATGGAGATTGATAGGTGGCACAAGAAGGCAGAGGGTATCAGTTAGGAGGTGTGTCCAGGAACTAGGTCATTTAGTTCCTGGGATGGAATTGTCGGCATTCAGCTCCTGTGAAACATCTTACTTCCTCTCACATAGAAATGGTCCTCTAGCAACCCTCAGCCCTTTGCCTATAGGACACTTGGTCCTGGGCACTCTCAGCCACTCTCCTAGTCTCAAATGTCTGAGGTAGAGAGGGGTCTCCTGAGGGTCTCTCAATTTCCTGGAGTTAGCCAGGAAGAAAGCTATAGTGTGATCTCTACAGGTATGTACCTCTGCTTGGTCCCCTTTCCACGCTAGGCTCCACTTGGGCAGGTCCAGAACTCAGAAAGACCATGTCCTACCTCCTCCTATGCCAGGCCCCCCTGGGCAGATCCAGGACTGAGAGGCTGTACTTGGCCTGCAGGTTCCCGGGTAGGCAGTGAGCCAAGCGCAGCCCAGGTAGGAAGCTCATCGGGGTCCTCTGTGCCCTCTGAGGAGATCTGGGTGCTGAGGAAGCCTTTTGCAGGTATGCCAGGGACCTGAGGAGGGTGGAGGTGGTGTCACTTATACCATTCAGGGGTTGACACTGGCCTCACACTCCCTGTGTGGGCAGGTGGAGATCGCAGTGGCAGCTTGAGCAGTGTGGCTGGTGGCAGAAGTGGTGGGGGTCACACCCTACATGCAGGCTCTGAAGGGGTCAAGGTCAGTGAGGTGGTGGCCAGGGCTGGTACAGCTGGGTGGCCAGGCTTGAAGCAGCTTGGATGAGCTTGCCTTTCTGGGTTATAGCTCCTGGCAACGGTGCTTTCCCAGAAGTCTGTCTCTGAATCCAGCCCAGGGGACAGCCCTGTCAAGCCTCCAGAGGGCACCACAGGTGAGGACCTAGCTGCACTGGTCTGGAACGGTGATGGCTCCTGAACACCTCTGCCCTGCCACCTCCTCTTGTTACCAGGTGCAGCCCGGTCCCAGCCTCCAGTAGCACACACTGGGCAGGTCTACGTGGAGCAGCCTCCCAAGAAGCTGGAACCAGCATCAGAGGGCAAGGTATAGGCCGGGCAGGCTCCTGGGGACAGGCTAGGGGGAGGGGTAGACAATCTGACTGGTACCCAAGCAGTCTGCCTGGCCTGGCCACAGCAGCAGCTGGGGACCTTTGCAAGACCAGATCCTGTCCTTCTGTCTGTCAATCTGTGAATGTGTCATGTGTGCACACATGTGAGTGTATAGGTGTTGTCCACTATGTAGTCTGTGTGCTAACATGTATGTGCTTGTGAAAGCATACAGGGTGACTGGTATGTGTGTGTGCAATAGTGTGATTGTGAGCTGGGTATGTATGTGTGTAGCTGCATGCATGGAAGGGGATGGGTGTGAGACACATGGATGTATGCTTGGATGCAAAGGGCTGTGTGTGCATGTACCCATGTGCTGGGAGGTGTGAGCTGCTGGCTGGGTCCTGCACAGCAGAGGAGGCATGGTGTTCCTGCCTGTGGGCACAGAGTCCACCCTCCAGGGAGCTGGGGGCAGCACTGAAGAGCCCATCCCAACTCCCATTCCCCAGAGCCCCCTCACATGGGGTCACAATGCCTGCCTCCCCAAGATGGTGTGGGTGTCCTTGGTTCAGGAACAGGGGGCAGGTCGGGAAGGCTATGACATGAACAGCTGTACCCTCCGGGTGATCACAGAAGAAGGCTGGAGGGCTGAGGAGGCTCAGTGTCCAAGATGGCAGATGACGGAGCACCAGTGCCAGGCTTACCAGGGCCTGGCTGCAGATGGACAATGGACAGCAGACCCAGCACTCCGTGGCCCACCAGTTGAGCAGAAAAGGAGGTGCTGTGGTGGCCGGGGCACAGGCCTGGTGGTGGGCGGCCTGCAGCCGGTGCCTTGTGTCTTCCAGAGTGCTGAGGCGGTCAGCCAGTGGCTTGCCACGTTCCAGTTGCAGCTCTATGCCCCTAATTTCACCAGCGCCGGCTACGACCTGCCCACCATCAGCCGTATGACCCCTGAGGTAAGCTGCCAACAGACTGGCTACTGGTTGCTATGTCTTTCCAATAATGGGGCCCCTGCCTTTTGCTTATGGGCCTTCACTCTGCCTAGGACCTCACGGCCATAGGTGTCACCAAGCCAGGCCACCGGAAGAAGATCACAGCAGAGATCAGCGGCCTGAACATCCCTGACTGGCTGCCTGAACACAAACCTGTAAGGCTCCTTGCATTCTGGTGGCTGAGCCAGGACCAGCAGACAGACAGACACAGACAGATGCCTACAGCCTTAACCTTCTTGCTGGAGTTCTAGAGAGCAGAGTGGAGGATGGCCCACCAGCGAGGAGTTCCCAGACAGTCTCTATTAGGCCACCTCAGCCACTGGGGTCAACCTCACTGCGCAGGGGCAAGGTGACACTGGGGGCTGGCAGGGTGAGGAAAATCTGAGGCCAGGAGTGTTTCCTAGGGCACTGCCCACATGCAGAGTATAGAAGGCCCATGTGGGAACATCTGGCTATACAGCGGCGTGTATGTGCAAATATTCCCCAGGCTCTCACGACCGTTCTTCATACACTGTCTGCTGTAAATGCTGACCTGTGCCAGTTCAGTGCAGGAGTTGGTAGTATGTGCTCAGGCCATGGCCTGTGCTGTTTCAGGGATGTGCCTATGTGGGGGCAACTTCTGGGTGAAGAGGATGTGGGCACAGGGCTGCCCATCCTGAGACTGGCTTGCTAGTCTACTGAGCTCTGGGGTCCTATTCATCTATGGGAGAGGCACTGGTGGCCACCCAAACCCCACGGTGTCCTAGATCTGTTGATGGGGGAGGTCTACACTCATTTACCCCACCTTGTTCACTCAGTCAGCAGCTCAGAGATCCTCCCAGGAGTGCATCTGGGCCCTGTAGCCTTGCCTCACTCTGTCACTGGTGAGACTGAGGGTGGTGAGTGTTGGAGCATGAGTGAGTCTGGCTGGATGCATAGGAATGATCAGGTGTTGCTGGGTTAAGACTGCTGTGGACATTTGCACATATGCTGATGTGGCTGTGTGGTATAGATGTGGTGTGTGAATAACTCCGTCTGATGTAAGTGGGGAAACAGCAAGAGTGTGAGCATTAGGCAGGGTGTGTGTGTGTGTGTGTGTGTGCGCGCATATGCCTGTGTGCTCTGAACACGCAGGGTTTAGGGTATGCATGTGTATGTGTATCTAATGTGATACTGTGGCGCTGCTGGTGTGTAGTGGTATCATGCAAGATTCCCAATGTGATACTGTGCATCTGTGTCTATGATGTGTGGGTACATCCCCTTAGGGCACTGTGCCCATGGCTGTCTGGCCAGGTGAGGAAGTCCTTTTTCCCCCTAAAACCATGTCCTGAGTAAAGGTTCCTGTGTGTGTGTGTGTGTGTGTGTGTGTGTGTGTTGGCTCCTGTGTGTACCAGTGCCCCATGGATGTGCTAAGGAGCTGTCTTGGGCTCTTGCTAATGCTGTCTCCAATAGTGACACCTTGGGTATATTTGTTTGTCCTTCTGTTTGTCTGTGCCCTGCTGGCCCAGTGCTTCTTTCTCCAGTAGCTCCAAGTAGGTGGGCAGAGTACAGGCAACCAGCTTGTGCTGCCCCTCTGTGTCCCCTGCTCTGTAGGCTAATTTGGCTGTGTGGCTGTCCATGATCGGGCTGGCACAGTACTACAAGGTGCTGGTGGACAACGGCTATGAGAATATTGATTTCATCACAGACATCACCTGGGAAGACCTGCAGGAGATTGGCATCACTAAACTGGGTGAGGCACCAGCCCTGACCCAGCCCCCTCTACCCCCGGGTCCACCTGACCTGCCCCCATGTCCTACCCAGGTCACCAGAAGAAGCTGATGCTGGCAGTGAGGAAGCTGGCAGAGCTCCAGAAGGCAGAATACGCCAAGTACGAGGGGGGACCCCTACGTCGGAAAGCACCTCAGTCACTTGAAATGATGGCCATTGAGTCACCACCCCCGCCTGAGCCTGCTCCAGCTGACTGCCAGTCCCCTAAGATGACCACCTTCCAGGACAGTGAGCTCAGTGGTGAGCTGCAGGCTGCCATGACTGGCCCAGCTGAAGGAGGCACTGCTGAGAAGCCCTCCAACCACCTGCCACCGACTCCAAGGGCCAGTGTGCGGCAGGAGCCTAGCCTGGGTGGACGGGTTCGGCATATGAGTAGTTCTCAGGAGCTGCTAGGGGAAGGGCCCCCTGGGCCCGGCAGCCCCATGTCACGAAGCCAGGAATACCTGTTAGAAGAGGGGCAGGTCCCTGGTACCCCACCTAAGGAAGTCCGGCCTGGCCGCCATGGCCATAGTGTTAAGAGGGCCAGTGTGCCTCCAGTGCCAGGCAAGCCGAGGCAGGTCCTTCCAGCAGGTGGCAGCCATTTCACACCCCCTCAAACACCCACCAAAGCCCGGCCAGGCTCTCCACAAGCCCTCACAGGACCTCATGGTCCAACCCCAGTCACAGCTAAGGTGAAGCCCACCCCACAGCTGCTGCCACCAACAGAGCGACCCATGTCACCCCGTTCCCTGCCACAGTCACCCACACACCGTGGCTTTGCCTATGTCCTGCCCCAGCCTGTGGAGGGTGATACAGGGCCAGCCACACCAGGGCCTGTGCCCCAAACCATCCCTGCAGCTGTTCCCACGCTGTGCCTGCCTCCTGAGGCTGAGGCAGAGCCTGGGCGGCCCAAAAAGCGTGCTCACAGCCTGAACCGCTATGCAGCATCTGACAGTGAGCCAGAGCGAGATGAGCTGCTGGTGCCTGCTGCTGCAGGACCTTATGCCACAGTCCAGCGGCGTGTGGGCCGCAGCCACTCTGTGAGGGCACCTACTGGCACTGACAAGAACGTAAACCGTAGTCAGTCCTTTGCTGTTCGGCCCCGCAAGAAGGGTCCACCCCCACCCCCACCCAAGCGATCCAGCTCAGCCATGGCCAGTGCCAACCTGGTTGATGAGCCGGCTCCAGATGCTGAAACTGAAGACGACCGGCTGGGGGTCCGGGCACAGCGCCGGAGGGCTAGTGACCTGGCTGGCAGTGTGGACACAGGCAGTGCTGGCAGTGTGAAGAGCATCGCAGCCATGCTTGAGCTGTCTTCCATTGGGGGTGGTGGCCGGGCTGCCCGCCGGCCTCCTGAGGGCCACCCTACACCTCATCCTGCCAGTCCAGAGCCAGGCCGCATGGCCACTGTGCTAGCCTCAGTGAAGCACAAGGAGGCCATTGGGCCTGATGGTGAGGTAGTGAACCGGCGCCGCACACTCAGTGGGCCTGTCACTGGACTTTTGGCCACTGCCCGTCAGGGGCCTGGGGAACCATCAGATCAAGGCCACTTTGTGGAAGATGGTAAGGCCCGGCAGCGGCCTCAGGGTCCAGGCAAGGGAGAGACAAGTGTTGATGGCCCGCCCCTGGCCAGGGTGGAGGCTAGTGCAACACTAAAGAGGCGCATCCGGGCCAAGCAGAACCAGCAGGAAAATGTCAAGTTCATCCTGACGGAGTCTGACACAGTGAAGCGACGCCCTAAGGCCAAGGAGCGGGAGGCTGGTTCTGAGCCTCTCCCATCACTGTCTGTGTATCAGAATGGCACAGCTACAGTTCGACGCCGCCCAGCCTCAGAGCAAGCTGGGCCCCCAGAGCTGCCTCCCCCACCTCCACCTGCTGAGCCCCCACCCACCGACCTGGCATACTTGCCCCCACTGCCCCTGCCAGAAGGTGATGCCCGAAAGCCAGCAAAGCCGCCCGTCTCCCCCAAGCCTGTTCTGACTCAGCCTGTGCCCAAGATTCAGGGCTCACCCACACCCTCCTCCAAGAAGGTGCCCCTGCCTGGTCCTGGCAGCCCAGGTAGGTGCAGGAGCCTGCTTGGGGAATGCAAGATCATCCCATGGTCTGAGGGGCTTGCCTTTTTGGATTTGATGAGGCCCAGATAGGGTAGGGTGGGAGTTTTCTCACAGCCTCATTCGTCCTACCCTGTGACAACTTTGTCAGTCCAGGATTGGAAGCACCCAGGAGCAGGAGGGGTTAGGGGTGGGGTTCCAGGAAGGATGGCATTGCTAAGGGCCTGAGGGATTCAAACAACTGAATGATCACGTGGCTCCAGCAGGTCACATCTAGGGAGGAGGGGGTTGGGAAGCATGATGAAAACAGGTTTGCCTTGGGGAGACGGGCAGGGGGCGGTCTCTGCTTCTCACTATGCTTGCACTGGTTGGGATGCCAATGTAACCCTCTCCACAGAAGTGAAACGTGCACACGGCACACCACCTCCTGTGTCTCCCAAGCCACCACCGCCCCCCACGGCACCCAAACCGGCCAAGGCCACAGCAGGGCTGCAGTCAGGTAGCACCACCCCGTCGCCTGCACCCTCACCTGCGCGTCAGCCACCCGCTGCCCTCGCCAAGCCGGCTAGCACGCCGCCCTCATTGAGCGCCAGCCCTGCCAAGCCTCCGTCCCCCGGCGCGCCTGCACTGCATGTGCCTGCCAAGCCCCCGCGTGCTGCTGCTGCTGCCGCAGCTGGGGCCCCCACCATGCTGGATGGCGCCTCCCCCGGGGATAGTGCGAGGCAGAAACTGGAGGAGACCAGCGCTTGCCTAGCTGCAGCGCTGCAAGCTGTGGAGGAGAAAATCCGGCAGGAGGATGGACAGGGCTCACGGTAGGTAGGGGCACTGTGGGGATGAAGGTGCTGGGAAGTTGACAGGTTCTAGAGACTTGGTTTGGGAAGGGCTTGGTCGGGCGAAACCATGGGGAGGAGGGTGACCTCTCCCTGGTAGGCGGGGCATCCTGGCCTAAGGGCGGGGTCCTGTTTGTCTGGGCCTTGCTCACGCGGGGCGCCCCTAGACCGTCTGCCGCTGAGAAGAGCACTGGCAGCATCCTGGACGACATTGGCAGCATGTTTGACGACCTGGCTGACCAGCTGGACGCTATGTTGGAGTGAGGTGGCCGCTCTCGTCTGACCTGCCGCCCCCGGGCTCCAGCCTGCACATTAACCTTTACCTCAGGACGGAACCCTCCGGGCGTGGGCGGGCAAGGCTGCTAGATCCTTGGCACAAGCACAACTCTCGTCCTGGCCCAGACTGGTGCCCGCCTGCAGGACCGCCTGGCCAGGGGCTCCAAGGGCTCTGGGTGGACACGCTGTCCCGTGGTGCCCGGCCCTGTCTGCTGCTCCCTGTGCAATAACTGCTGGGCCACAACCGCCACCTTGGAGTGAGTGGAAGGCTGCCCCCTCTCTGGTCCATGTAGATGAGATGAGGCAGCTGCTGTCACCTCTTCCCCAATCTGTGGCAGAGCACAGGCCTATGCCCAGCACAGAACTGCCCATTGGGGAATCTGCCAGCCGCTCTGGCGCAGCACAAGGGGCAGGGGGCCAAGGTTGGCTGCCCCACTGCACCCCCAGAATATAAGCTATCAAAAGTATTAATTTATTGGGAATGAGCTAAGGCAGATTTCCCCAGAGAAACAAAAAGGTATAACTTTAACAAATATATATTTAAAGAAAAGAAATATTATTGATTATATTAGAAAAACATTTACCAACTGAAAGGACACTGGAGCCCAGCTTGAGACTAAAGCTGTCAGGGACCCAGGCCTTCTATCTGTGTGTCCTTCCCTCTCTGTGTCTAGGAATAGCCATGCCCTGGCAATGAACACACACAGAAGACTATCTAGGGAAGGGCTCTCCCCAGGGCCTCTCCCCTGCTCCTCTCTTGTAACTTCTCTGCATTGGAAGAACTCAAAGGATGTGCCTTGCTGGCTGACAGGCTGTGTCCTCTGTGCCCAACTGTGGGGAGGGCTTCTTCCTCTTGGGCTGCCCATGTCCTGGGGTTGCTGATAGGAGTGCTCTGGGGCAGCATGTGATCGTGGGCATGTCAGCTAAGTGACAGCAGTATGGGTGCAGGGATATGCATGCCAGCCTGTGGGTAGATGTGAGTGTGAGGGTGTCTTACTCCCTCTCCAGGGCCTCATTCAGTTCCCATGGATGCTTCTGCTCATGGTCCAGGCTGTGTTGTGTGGTCTTTTTTGTCCTCTCTCTACCCTCCTCTCCCTCTAAAAAAGTACTGACTGGTCTCCTCTATTGTGTTTGCTGGTCCACAAGTGTTGGGCACAACTTTGACATTTCTTAAAAAATAAAAAATAAAAAAACCCCACCAAAAACCAGCAACTGTGCTGTGGGCTGGTAGAGGGGACCAGGTAGGGTGATGTCTGGGCATGGGTCCTCTTCCAACTATCACACCTGGGGGCTTCCTGGTGAGTTGACCAGCCAGCCATCAGCAGGCAGCCCAGCTGGGGCTCTGGGAGGTAGGGATAGGGGGGTCGTCTGGCCAGGGAGCTGATGTCAGCTGGTTGTCAATAAACAGCAGAAATCAGAGCTGCTTGGTTCACTCTTTGAGGCTGTGGTGTTGGGGAAAGTGGGGCACACGGATGAGAAGCCAGGAACCAAGTTTGTTGTGCCTCTTTCTGCAGGGAAAGAAGGGCCCAACTTCCCTTATGCTGCTGGTACCTGTGCACATCCCCAGGGCCACACAGGTCCCTGGCCCCAGAGCCTCTCCCCACTCAACAGCCACAGTCTGTGCCACTTTTATTTCAATCAGGAAGTAATCAAATCTATATACAGTCTAAAAACAGTAGAAAAGATGAGTAAAAAGGCTCTCAGTTCATCTGGAGTGTAGATGAAGGGTGGGTTGGAGTGTCGTACCTGGCACCCAGAGGGGCCTGGGCCTTGCTCTGGCAAGAGTGAAGGCAGGGCCAAGTAGAGGGAGGTTTGCTGAGTGTGGAGCGGAGTGGACACTGCCTGGCCGCTTAAGCATATTTACCTGTCCCCACATGGCTGGCAGAAACCCAAAGGCCACCCTGTGTGGCCAACCTGGTTCAGGCAAGGCCCAGAGGGAGTTGAAGCCTGGCCTGAATTCTGTTAGCATGTCCAAACCTGCAAGGAAAGGGCTGTTTCAGGTCCTCTGTGCTTCAGGGATACCTGGTGATAATACTTGGCTTCCACTACCACTTGCTTGATGTTTCTAGTTCTTTGTCCCCCCACCCCCTACTCCATCTGTGTAGCTCCTTTAGATGGCCTGAACCACAGGCACTGACCTTCACGGTACTATCCACAGCTCCTGAGAAGAGCCGGCCCCGGGATACAGCCAAAGCAGTCACGCTTCCCTGGTGGCGGAGCAAGGTCTGCGTGCAGATCATGTTGTCCATACTCCAGACCTGGGGGGCACACAGGATGTAAGGGTCTGTTCAGGTACAACCACCCTCCTTTTGGGCCTCCTTCTGCTGCTGGGCTAGCACATACTCGGAGGGACCGGTCATAGGATGCACTGAAGACTTTGGTCTGGTCTGGTGTTGAGATGACTGCCAGGGCATACACGGTGCCTACGTGGCCTGTGAGGGTCCGAACCTGCTCCTTGGACTCGATGTCCCACACCTGAGAGGGGGCAGGCACAAGCCAGTCAAAGACCCAAAATGAGGGAGCTGGAGATGGGCCCAGAATCAGTCCTTCCCTTGGCCCTTGGCCCCTGGCCCTTACGTGGATGAGGTTCTCATAGGTGCCACAGACAATGTGGTGATTCGTCACAGCAATAGAGTAGACACTGCCACCAGACGTCTGCAGGACGTGGATGCAGTCAAGGGTCCGGATGTCCCAGATCTATGGGCAGTCCCAGGCCAGTTAGATACCAGAAGGCAGCCCACCCATGCAGGGGTTCATGCATCATGATGGGTACAGGGCAGAGGGAACCTTCAAGGATTAGCTGGGAAGAGAGGAGGAGAGTGTGGCTCTGCCCACAGGGGATGGCTCCATGTACCTTGATTGTCTGATAGGAGCCACTGTACAGGTAACTCTGGGCTGCTACCAGGGCCCGCACCCAGTGGTTGAGGCCTGTGAGTTCCTTCTTTAACTTGAGCTCAGTGCCCACGATATCCCAGACCTGTGGAAATTGCTATGAGCAGGGACTGAGTGGGCACCTAGTGGCCTGAATGTGAATGGATGCCCTTTGCCTGTACCTTGATGGCCTTCAGGGAGCCACTGAAGAGCATGTTGTGGGAGGACACCAGTGTGCACACAGGGTTGTCATGGGCCCGGATGGTGTTCACCTTCTGCAGGTTCTGGATGTCCCACACCTGAAGGGATGGATATCAAGCCTCAGGGCCCAGCCCCGCTACCTGGAGCTAGGGCAATGGGGAGAAAATGCTTGCTGTGCCACCTCTTCCCACCCCCACCTGCTTGTGGGCCCTACTCACAATGATGGTACAATCTGCAGAGCCACTGTATAATTTGCATCTGGGGAAACAAAGTCAGTGTATGAGGGCAAGGAAAGCCACTGTCCTTGCTGACACTGCCCTGTCTGGGCCATAGGAACCAGCAGCTTGGCCTGGTATGAGGACCAATGCTGCTTCAGTGAGCCAGGCCTTATGTGTGTGGGAACTTTGGAAGTGGTAGCCCAGCCCTTGATGCCTGCCTAGACAGTATTCAACCGCTGGGAAGGAGTCTCTGCCCTTAACACTAAGTTTCAGGGGTGGCTGTTGCCACCCAAGCTGCTGCTTCCAGTAAGTGTGCAGCCCTTCCTTTCCATAAACATGCATGCTTACATACAGTCTCCTGACATGAATCAAGAGGGCAGTCTAGGGAAGAGGACAGCCAGAGCAAGGAGGTGGCTGGGGGAGCTGTTCTTGGACCTCAGCTACACTGGTGACAGCTATGCCCCTGCCTTCACCTTGTAAGAGTGCCAGGCTTTGTGAACATACAACTCTGGAAATGGAGCAGCCATGCAAGGGTTTACACAAAGCCACACAGAAGACAAGCACTGCTCAGATTTGAGGGCACTCCACAGGATGGGAGTCTGATGTGTAGCCACAGAGGTTCAAGCTCATGGTTTACGGCCCAGGGAGTAGCAGCACATTGTCTCCTGAGACAAGGTCTTCAAGGTCAGGAGGCAGTGTCCAGACTCACCCCTGGATGCAGAGAGCCAGCACGATGCCGTCATGGCCTTCTAGTGTTTTCTGGCACTTATAGGTGGTACAGGTGTCCCACACCTGCAAAAACCAGGGTCAGAGTAGGTTCCAAAGGGATCATCTTCATGCTAAAATTTAGGATCACAAGATAAGGATGGCAGCCAACCAAGGGAAAGGGCCCTGTCTAAGTAGACCCAAGTTGGCAAGGCTGGCATAGTGACCAACCCAGCCTGGTCAGGCTTCAGAGACCATGGGCAGGATCCTACCCACCTTGATAGTCTTTTTTTTTTTTTTTTTTTTTTTTTGGTACCAGGAATTGAACTCAGGGCTTCACGCTTGCCAGGCAGGGGCAGTGCCGCTGAGCTACATCCCTGGGCCCCACCTTGATAGTCTTGTCAGAAGAGCCACTGAAGAGCAGGTCACCCATAGAGTAGACACAGAGACACCACACAGGACCCTGGTGGCCCACAAAAGTCCCTTTGCACTTGAAGATCTGCTGAGGGTCATAGGCTGCAGAGTGGAAAAGACAGTGAGGGACCAAGTGGGGCCCTAGGGATAGAAGGTGAGAGTAGCAGTGGACTATACTCACATCCTAGGATGCCCGTGTTCAACCGTGCATTGATATGGGACAGCTCATCCTGCAAGGCCAAGAGCAATGGAGGGCAAATGTGTGAAGGTGCCATGGCCATTAGTATAGCCACAGAGCTCCGAAGCTTGGCACTGGCCAGGTGTGGCAGCAGCCCTCGCCAGAACTCAGGCCGTTAACTCCAACTAGTATGGGCAGAGGCCATTAGGGAGGGCTGCCTGTGGGGCCCAACCCTGCCCTTCTGTATCTCAATCACTGTTAGTCCCCCAGCCTGCTCACATTCAACATTGATGCATCCCTCCGGAACTCCATGAGGTCCTCACTGAGTTTACTCTGGTTCTCATCCAGGACATCTGAGCAGCAGGAGAGGAGGCGTCACTGGGGTGAGGTACACTGGCTGTACCCTGTGCCCTCTAGGCTGGTTCTCACCAAACTTGAGCTCAAGGCTCTTCTCCAGTTGGTCGATCTTCTCTGAAAGCTTGCCCAGCATAGAGCGCAGGAAGGCGATCTCCTGGTCCTTTTGTGCCAGCGCCACATGCATCTCATGGAAGCGGTCATCTGTCTGCTGCAGGAATTCCTTTAGGCCCTCAAAGCGGCATGTCTCCAGATGAGTCTCATATGTGTCCTGGTTCCCAATGAATGCACACCTGGTGGGGGAGGGACAAGACAGCTGCCAACCTGCCTGCCCTGTAGGACCCTTCCCATCTTCTTAACCCCGAGAAGCCCTTGAGAATCTTCCATTTCTAGGCCCTCCACCCCCAGATCCAACTGCTCTCCCACTTGCCAGACCTCCTCCACCTAGTAGCCAGCAGCTATTTTACCAGCAAAATCCAATCATGGGCCTGCAGTGCACTTAAAATGCTCTCCCACCCTGGGAATAAAACCAACCCTCACTTGCCTCCCTGCCCTGAAAACCAAACTCCTCCTCTCTGCTCACAACTCTTGCTATTTGCTCAATCTGCCATGCTAAACCAGCCCCTGATACACCCTTGTGCATACCTTCCCCAATACCCCAACTCCCCATCCAGTCCAGTCCCTTTTCTGCATTGCTATGGGGCTCGAATCTCTTGGGCCTCTGGATCTCGGTTGTGCTGATGGGGACAGGTCTGGTTCCTGGCTCAGGTCCATCACTCCAGGCCCAGCACACAGGGTCTCTCATCCAGCAATGCTGAAGAGAACCCAGGATCCCACCCACTCACCCATACTTGGAGTGGGGACACTTGATATGCTCGCATTCTTTGAGGTGGGCCTCCAGGTTCATCTTGAGGAGGGGGGGACAGCTGGGGTTGTTGGGGCAGCGCACTGGCCTGTAGTCGCAGCTGCTCTCGTGATCCCTGTGCAAAGGTGGGACCCAAGTCTGAACCAAGGCCCCGTGGTGAAGCCAAGAACTGGGGGTGGGGGATACTTACTTTCGGGCACTAAGCTTTATGGTGAAGGGGCACCCCCGGGGGTCCACCTCAAAGGCGCTGGGCTTCCCCACACCTGCCGCGCGACAGCCATGCCTGCAGTGGATGAAAAGCTCCCCAATCTGCTCAGCCACCGCAATGTTGTTCACCACCACAGTCAGCTTGGCGTTGTCCACAGGACATTTCTCTGGGGAAAGGCGGCATGCTAACCCTACAGCCTGCCCCGCCACCCTCTCCCTGGTTGCCCCAGGTGGGCAGGAGCATTCTAGGTGTGTGATTCACCAAGCCACCTGTCCCTCTGAGGCACAGGATTGGGTACATTTCTGGGTCAGCCAGAAGGATGAAGTGGTCGTGGAAGCCTCTCAGTTAACCTAGTATTAGGTATTAGGAAGGTTTTTTTTTTTTTGGTACCGGGGATCGAACTCACAACCTCACGCTTGCCAGGCAGGCGCTTAAGCCACTGAGCTAAATCCCCGGCAGGTATTAGGAAGGTATTAAGAAGGGCCAAGGGGACAGAAGACAGGGTGTGCAAGGGCAGTCAGGTAGGCCTAACAGTGGCACAGAGCCAGAAATCCAGAGGCAGAAGTTGGTAGGGATGGCATCTTCTGACAGAGTATAAGTGCCAACACTGAGAGGTTTTATCCCATGCCTGCTATGGGGAGGGCTCTTGGTATGAAGACAACAGGAGTTCTGGCTCTCAGTCCCCTCTGTGGAGGCTCTAAGCCTGGTCTGAGTGCCTGCAGTCCTGGCCCAGGCCCAGCAGGAGCCAAGGGTGCTAGACATTGCACAGACCATATGGTCTGCCATTTTCTCTAAACTCCTGAAACACAATATGGGGCTGAGGCATGGAACCATATCTGGAAGAGAATCCTAAAACCTCTCAAGGGTTAGGAGCCTTGGGTCAGCAATGAGCCACGGCCTGTAGGGACCCAAGCAGGACTGAGACCACCCACTCTCACTAACAAGGTGGCCAGGCCCAGATGGGAAGGAGGGACCTACCTGACTTCAAGGCACATCTTCTACAGAACGTGTGCTGTGGAGACAAAGGGCAGACATTGGGTATAAGCACAGTTCTCACCTCATGTTAAGCCTAGGGGCAGCTCAGGGTTCACCACCACCCTATGCTCAATGCAGAAGTCACCTGTTGAGCAGCTAGACCAGGTGTATGACCAAAGCCCAAGTCTACAAGAAATGGGCCAGCATTCTACTGCCCTGAGTTGGGGTGAGTTGGGGTTAAGTAGGGGGAAGGGGTCCCCCAAGGTGGCCTTACCCCACATGTGGTGATCACAGGGTCCTTGAATACACTGCAGCAGAGCTGGCAGCACAGCTTCACTGAGGGCTGCTCGGCAAACACCAGTGGCTCCTGAAATAAGCAGGGCAAAGGATAGTAAAAGAGAGGTGGGCCAGGATGTAGACATGGTCAGGGAGGCCACCCTCGGTCGTGTCACCTTGGCCACTTGGCCCACCCCAACCAGCTGAGATCTATGCTGAGGGACACTGAGGCTGGGGGAGGGGGCTAGCTTGAGAGGGCCAAGGAGAAGAAGGAGCGGTTATGGCCACAGAGGCAGAGCTCAAGCAGAAAGGACTGTGTCCAGCATTGTGGGCAGCAGCAAGTACAGCCTTCCCCTGCTCTCACTTGCCCTTCCTGCTGGGATGAAGGGTAGCAAGGGCCTCCCGAGCCAGGTGGGCCTGGCCTGGACCCTCAGTTCTAACATGTACTAGGAAGGACCAAAGGCCCTGGCCAGGCCTAAGAAGATAACCCATGATACTGCAGCACAGTGACAACCCTGGAAGACCCTCCACAACCAGCTGCCCACACCTACCGGCTCCTCTTCCTCCTCAGGCAGTGAGAACGTGGAGCGCAGGGACATGCTGGATTCGGAGTGCAGGGAACGGACGGAGATTGCTGAGTCGGAACGGCGGGGAGTGCTGATGGGGGGCTACACAGAGACAGGCAACCCATCAGGAAGCTCTGCGCAGTAGGAAGACTGGAGGGCACAGCAGCTTTGGGCCACCTTTTCCCAGTGGATACTCTCAGGGACCACGGGGGCCACGGCTGGTGCAGCCTTGGTCCCCCGCCTGCCTGCCTGAGTCAGCCTGGAACCTGATGTTGGGCTGCCCGCTCTCCACTGCCAACTTTCTTTGTGTAAATGGAGAGACTTCCTGCTATTCAATTCTACGAGGACATGCTCAGGCTGCTTCCTGCTTCCTGTGAGGGAACGCGGGCCCTAGAGGGGGTGCTTCCACCAGCCAATCCTGGAGCAGTCGCTGGCCCCTAGACTGCTAGATAGAAGGGAATGGAAAGCAGACTCAGGAGAAGCTGCCGGGTTCCAGATGCCTGCCTGGTATCCCTGGCCAGGAGACACTGGGTCCAGGCTGAGAGGCTCGCAAAGGAAGCAGAGACAGTACTCCCACTGAGCTCTGGCTGAGGGTCCTGAGTACCAAGGTGAGAGCACAAGTGTCTGCCTCTTCCTGAGCCGCTCAGTGAGGGCTTGGAGGGCACTAGGGGAAAAAGGCAGACATTGTCCTTTCCTGCCTTCTGGCCATAGGAACTTCCAAAAGTTTCTAAGATCTGTTGCTTCCCACAGCTTCTTCCTCCAAGCTCTGATAGAACTAGCAGCACAATCTTTGAAAAGCAACAAGCAAACACCATCTCTTCACTCATCCCTCATTCACAAACAACCTGAGTGAAATAGCCCACTCCCTTCCAGCTCAGCTGTGAAGCTCCACAGTGCGAAGGCATAGCCAGTCTCAGGTCTGGGTGTCCCGGAGCAGATAGTAGAGAAGAGACACATACCCTCCACACTAGGATGGTGCCCCATCTCCCTCCACAGTGCCCCATGTGGCCTGGCCACATGGAAATGCCACGTGAGAAACAGAGGAGAAAATAAGGCAAAGTGAGTCAAATATACCACGGCTAGTGATGGAAACCAGAGGGGTAAGAGCAAGACCAGACAGGAGCAGGTGGGGAGCTTCACTCACATCAGTCCACCAGTCAGGGGCTCCTCCTGGGATCACACTCTGCTGAGCACAGGGCCTGACATGGAAGGAGGCCCAGCCACCTCATGTGCAACAGTCAGAGGTCTTGGACAGACATGAGGCAGGCAGAGGTTGGAGGTCAGAACACTGGACTACCTGACTATCTGGGACCTCATGGACAATCCCTGTGTGCTTGCTCATTTAACTAAAAATGGGTTTTCTTTTTATTTAAAAAAAAATTTGGTCACTGAGGATGAGGCGATGTCTCAGTCCTGAGGAAAGCCTACCTGTGCTAGACAACCAGCTGAAGCCACCAGCAGGCTGCCATGCCCAGCAAGGACACTGTACCAGGTAAAGCGAGTGCAAGCACAAAGGAGTGTCCAGTTCCCCTGCCTCTCAGCCACTTTGCTCCTGTGCACCCTAGAGCTCCATCCTAGCAGGGTCAGCCCCTATTTCTGTAGGGGTCTCAGAGCCTGTGCTTTGAGTACCTGTGACTACCCTGCCAGGGAATGGCCACTAGCAGCCTGCCCACAGGACCCAAGCACCAACAGCCAGCCAATAGCCCAGAATTCTTCCTTTCTCACACTGCCAGAAGCAAGGTGTTCTTCAGCTCCTCTAAGGGCTGACAGGCTCCTATACCCCATTTCCCTGCTGACTCCACAATTTGGGTCCATCCTCCTTCTCCAGCTACCATGTCCATGTCAGGACACCCTCTTCAAACTCCTGCAACCTCACTCACTCTGCAGTAGCAATGGAAGCTTTTGAAACATGAATTTTACCGTGTCACTCTCCTTATTTAAGATGAAACCAAATGTGCCTTGTCTTGGTCTTCAGGTACACTTTCTAGCCTAATTCTCCAAACTTCTGCCTACTGCCTCCACTGCCAGGCCCAGGAGCCACCTCTTAGTCTCAGAATCTCACCAAACGCGCTCAAGCCTTGTTGTCGACATGTGCTGTTCCCTCAGCCTGGACACAGTTCCTTGTCACTGGCCTACAGTCAGCATCCCCTGTGCCTGGTCTACGGGACAAAGGGCAAAGGGGAAGCCAAGCCTACCATGCTGTCCTCCTCATCCCTCGGGGAATAGGCAAGAGTGCTGGAGGAAGAAGGTGTCCTTCGGTGCTGTTTGTACGTGCTGCTCCCATCAGCTGTGAGAGAAGAGAGAAGGGGAGGGCTGGGCACCATGAGCACAGGCTGTGCAGAGGCCTGACCCAAAGAGTGGGGCAATGGGCCAAGCAGAGGGCAGACGGAGGGCCTAGCTGGTGAATCTGTGTAGTATGTGGGGCCCTGTGGCTATCTCCAGCTCTTGGTCCTCTATGTCTCTGGCACGGTGGGGAGCCAGTGCTAGAGTGGTGTCCCAAGGTCAAGCCAGTGCCAGGAGTATAGCTGTGAGGTTCAGCCTGCACCTGGATAGTCCTAGGCCCCTGCCCTGACTACTCTAGGAGGAGAGGCTGCTGTTGCTTCTTTTTTTCTGTACTAAAGATTAAACACTAGAGCCTTTACATTGAGCTATATCTGTGGCCTTTTATTTCATTTTGTTGTATTTTAATTTAATTTTGAGACAGAGTTTCACTAAGTTGCTCAGGCTGGGTTTGAATTTACAATCCTCCTGCCTCAGTCTCCCAGAATGCTGGGATTACAGGAGTGGACCACCATTCTTGGCTTAGGAGGGGTTTCCTTCAGAGCTTCTACAAGGCCTAGCATCCACCCTGGCCTGAGGCACTGTATCCAGCTAACTATACAACCGGAGCCAAATGATGACCCCTGAGTGAGACTACATCTAATTCGACCTTCAGGGTAAATGCTAAGTAAGCTCTGACAGCCTGTGGTCCTTAGCTGGACATTGGTAGGACCAAGACCACATTTTGTTGACCTGGTTCTCTGGCCCCTCATTCTCTGACACAGCCAGAACCATGAACAGGCCACAGCCTTTTTGGGCTCTTCAGGGAAGATGATGAGGTGCTCTACATTCTCCTCCCCCACGTTATCCCCAGTCAGCCTGGCCAGAGGGCACAGCAACCCGGTTTATCTATGCGGGAGCCAAAGAGGCCCTATAAGCAACAGCTTTGGGGACAGGAGACTCATCCCCTCAGCCAGATGTCCCAGAGTAGATGCTACCATGCCCAGCCAGGTTCAGCTGTTAAAACAACTAGACCCAAAGGCCTGGGCTCAAGATCAGAACTTCAACTCCCTGTCCTGTGACTGGGCTTTAGTTTCCTTAACTACAAAAGTGGTCAGATGAGGCATCATTGGTGCCTTGTTGCTCAGCTGACCCCCTACCACTACAACCACCCAGGGACAAGGATATGAGGGTGCAAGGGGCATTCTCTGTCCCTAGAGCTTTCAACATTTATAACAGGTACCATGTGGTCTATAAAAGTGAATGCATGAAGCTGGGTATGGTGGCACATGCCTGTAATCCCAGCACTTGGGTGGCTGACGCAGAAAGATGGCAAGTTTGAATTCCAAGTTAGCATGACCCCGTATCAAAAAAAAAAAAGGAAAGAAAAAAATTAAAAAATCCAAAACCCAGTGAGAACAAATAGTCTCCTAGCTGGGTATAGTGGCTTTCACCTGTAATCCTAGGACTTGGAAAGCTGTGGCAAGATCTCCATGAGTTTAAGGCCAGCCTGAGCTACATAGTGAGTTCAAGGTCAGCCCCTGAACCTCTGTATAAGAAACCTTATCTTAAACAAATAACAAAAAAAGAAGGTCTCTTTTGGGTGGTAACTTGGGATACTTTTTTTCCTCAGAAAAAGCCACATAAGAAGGCTTTGTTGCATGTGTACCGAGGGAGCTGGTATAAGCAGGTATATCTGGTGGCAAGGAACTTTTGGCCAGGTTTACCCACAGGAAACCATATCAAGGCAATTAAAAAGCCAGTTAACAGCTGATGACGTGGCTGGGCATCACAGAGAAAAGAACACACACTCTCCCCAGAACCTCGGCCTGAATGCAGGTCTACTTGCCCCTGTGCTTCCTGGAGGTATACAGTATGGTCGGCCCTACACTGCCATTTCCTCAACTCCTGGACAACAATGCAGGGCCGAGGACTAGGATCACAACTGAAAGATCCCAAAACCTCTCAAGGGTTAAGAGTCTGGGATTGGGAATGAACTATGGGTTATTATGACAAGGGATGGATGTGGTTATGGTGCCAGGAAGGTTAGAACAGCCCTCAATGGACATGTGCCAGGCCAGGTGCCAGGAAGAAGTGATAGGATGATGCCAGGACACTGGGGAAAGACAGCAACAGGGGTAAGGTACCAGAGTGGGATGTCCTGGCTCCTGTCTAGCAGAGGACAGCCCAGAATTGGACATGGCAAGGAACAGAGGTCAGAGGCTGACTACTCATTCTCTAACACCAGAACTGAGCTCTCACTACACCAGTAAGTGTCTCCTAGGGCTTGGGGGTTCAGTGTCCTCCCACGCACAGGCTCACTGGCTCACCTTTGGTGATGGTGGTGACAGCTGAAAAGGCAGGCCCGAAGGTCGTTTCCATTCTGGTCTAAGAGAGAACATGGACACGCACTAACATGCTTCCCCATGCCCAGCCATATGCATGCACTGCAGGGACCCAGCAACAGCACATATATATCCTCCCCATGAGACCCCCTAGTCGGTAGGGGAATGCTCTGGAAGTTCAGTTTCAAATTACCAGAGCATGCTGGGGGTCTGGGGCAGGGGTGTGCAAAGAGGGCAGCCCCTTACCCCGGTGCTGACGTCTGGGGAAGGAAGGTTGGTGGGCCCCCCGGAGAAGCGGTTGTAGCGGTTGCTCTTGCCCGAGCTCATGCTCTAGAGAGGCATGCGGGGTCCTTGGCAGCATCCCCTGCAGATGGACATAAATGAGGGTCTTGAGAGGCAGCACCCTGCCCTGGCTGGTCCACTGTAGGGCTTATGGTGGCCTTTACCTATCTCCACTACCAACTTGGTGGGTCCACAACAGGAAGAGTCATCCTTCCTGCCCAGGTCTGCATAGGCCCGAGGATCAGGCAGCTGGAGCCATGAGGTGAGTCAGCCCTCAGCTTCCCCATCCCTCAAGGTTGAGCCCCTAAGGAACCCACCCAGCCCACCAACCTCTCTACCCCAGAGGTAGAGAACCACTCCCACACACACCCCGCACTGGTGCTGTCTGCTTCTCTAAGTTCTAAGTCACAATTGGTCACTTTTAGGCCTGCTCCTCTGCAGGCCAAATGTCCCTGGGGCCAAGTTGGGCCTCAGTGGTGTCCCTACCTGCCCACTGGACCTGGCCCAGATATGGCACATGTCAGGACCCCGTCACACAGGGCCCACCCAGGGTAAGACAAATGTTTCATGACCTGGCTAGACCTGGTTTACAGGACATCAGGGCATTGGTCACAACTCAGAAAGAACTCACAGGTTGAAGTAACTAAGTGTAGTCACATGAAGAAATTCACAGGAAAGAGAGTAGGCCCAACTTTCAACTGCACATAGGTCACTAGTGCCTCAAACGGTGCAGTTCAGGGGCTGGGGACACTGGAAGATGCAGGAAGCACACAGGGTCACCAACAATCCCCACCCTACCCAGAAGAGAAGCTCTGGGTTGGGGATTGGGGGACTGTGCCCCTTGACAGGCCAGGCCTGGGGCACCTGCAGGAAAAGGAAGATTAAAGAGAAAGGGAAACTGGTCACACTCAGGACAGGTTCTGGAATGGAGCTGACCACTGCTAAGACGATCATTCCCTGCCTTGCTGCACAGCAGGCACACCCTCCGAATGATGTCCACACTCTCAGGAACCAGCAGTCTGCAAGCTTCCAGGGTGAGGCTGGGAAGATCATCTCCCACCATAGTTGGATTGCCATGGTAACAAAGGAGCTCCCCATGGGGAGGAAGGCCACACACCACAACTTCTACCATCAGGCCTATATGCACTGTCCCACCCAAGGAGCTACTGCTATATCTAGTAACATGCACTCCAAATTCCTTGCCCAAGGATGGGGCCTTTGAATCAGTATACTTTTCACCTCAGCCCCAGGGTTCTCAAAGAGGGGCTGGTTCCTACTCTGTTCACCACCTCTGCTGACTGCCTGTCCTTTCCTCCTTACGATGCTCAGGCCCCACTTGCCTCCTCAACTGCCACCTGCAATGCCATCCATCTCAGCCTTCAGGGATCAGGCCTCAACCATCTTGCAGACTGGCAATGGCTCTTGAGCCCTGCAGTCAGCATTGCTTGTCACCTGGCCTCTGGCTCTGAGCATCTTTGGGTCTAGATGAATAGGTAGGGTCCCAAGAGCTTAGCTAAGGCCTTCCTCTTTCAGCCTTAGGCCCCTGCCACACTCAGGCCCCTGACATACTCATTACTGTTGACCTATCAGTACACACACTTGGCTTCACCACACTGGCTTCCTCTGCCCCTGTACCAGCCTCAGTACCCAATAGAGGTTCCCTTACCCATACCCCTGGCCTGACTGTGATTTCAGGGCTTGGCTATGTGCCTAAGACTAGGCTCTCCAAAAAGAGCCTGGAAAAAAAAATTAAAAAAAAAAAAAAAGAGCCTGGACCTACAGACAGGCCCAGAGGAGGTGGCCCTGGGCTAGAAATGTGAATGTGGGAAGTCTGGAAGCACTGTTTTGACTCTGCCTGTGTTTCCCCCAACCCCTCTAGCAGGAAGGTCGAGGATGGGTGGTCAGGGGATCTGATTGCCACTGGGAACCCCAGACAGCCTGAAGCAGAGAGCTCTAGGACTCACCCATCAGTAGGAAAGTTTCATCGTTTTGGGGAACCCAGGGCTGGCTCATAGGGAGGCCTTAGAAGACACTGACCTGAATTTCACAAACCCATCTGTTTCCCTCATTGCTAGCTCCCAGGGACATTAGGCCAGCTTAAAGGCCCACCAAGTGATGCCAAGCCTAATGGCCAAGACCCTAGCAAACACTCCCCCTGGAACATTAGACAGCCTCCCCAGAGACAGAGGGCCCAGTACATGCAGCTTCAGTTTAGAAGATCAGTGTCTGGCTTCTCCCTCCCTCTGAGGTGAGATAAACAGAATGGCACACAGGGAAACATGCAAATCAACCAGAAATCCTGAATGGGCCAATAGCAGCCAAACTGCAATGACACTGGTGGTACAGTGTATAGAAGAGCCAGACTCAGCAGGGAAGGAGGCAGGCAGACTACAACTTGGCCTAGGAAGCTGTTTCCTAGTTCACATGCATATAGTCCTAGTTATGGATCCAGGGGTGGGCAGGTTCCCAGGCTGGAGTCTATCAATCCCATTTATGTGGCACATCCATAAAGCAGTGGTCCATTCCCAACGTTTTGTCTTTTTTTTTTTTTTTTTTTGAGACAGGGTTTTGCTCTGAAATTCGGGTTGGCCTCAAACTAACAGCAATCCTCCTGTCTCAGCCTACCAAGTACTGGGATTACAGGTGTGTACTTTCAGCATTTTGGAATTGAGCAAGATGCCTGAGGCTTCCCCTCAGCCAGGTTCTCCAGTCACTGAGTTTTTTAGGAACAGTGTTTCCTGGTGTTCTAGACTGAGGACCCAGATAGGAGGGTGCATGCCCTGCAGGCCAAACCCCTAGGAAGCATCCCTGGCAAGTACAACCTTACAAACTTAGCACCAGCTGTCCCAAGGAGTGCTCTGGCACCCCCAGAGTGGCAGCAGATACCTCTGCCCCATCCCCTCTCCGCTGAGGCTCTGGGGTAGAAAGTTGTCGACTAGATTAACACTTCTCTCACCATTCTTTGTACCCTGGAAGCCTGCCTCTCCTGTCCTACAGCTCCCAGTGCTCATACGTATGGGGAACAGCCTTCCCCAGGGTTGGCACCCTTGTCCCAAACTGGGAAAGGCTATGTAGCTGCAAAAGAACTTTCCCCACAGTTCCCCTGTCCCTCCTTTCCTAGTGTAACACCATTTGCCTACCTTCAGGATCTAGGGTAAGTACCCCCAAAGACCAGGAGATACAATCTTTTAGAGAGCAAAGGTCCTGAAAAAAACAAAGCTGTCCACCTTGGGTGTCACAGATAAGTGTGACCTAAGGGTGCTAAGAGCAAGGCAGAGTGGGTGGCAGGGAAAGACAATCTCTCTCCCTAGTCTGCTCCACCATCCTTCTCTACCTGGAGATAATGCAGGGTAGCCCCTGCCCCACCTCATCTGAGTCTGGGATCTTTGTATACCCACATCCACAACCCAGGTGTTCTTGGGCCCTGCTACCTGTCCAAGGGGTGTGGGTGACTATCTTCACCACTCTCACATGGAACGTCTCAGTCCCTTTTTTGGGAAGCCTGAGCTACCTCCTCTTCTGAGTAGCACAGAAGAGGGAGAGTTGGGTGAGGCCCAGAGCATAAGATCTATTGGGGTATCACCCTCAGAGGGAATGTGAACACAGTCTCTACCCTTTTTCTTTTAGGACATATCTCAAGAAGTTCTGACTTAAACTTAGCCAGGGTCCTTGCCCACTTAGACTCTGTGGCTGGCAGCTGGAGGAGAGGTCAGCTCAGATGGGCCCTGCTACAGTGAAGGATGGAGTCTGCAGTCCCTCCTAGGGCCAAATATTATTGCTCCTTGCACGTAGAGTATGGAGAGACATCTTCTGAAGAGTACATGTGAGTATAGGGAAGGCACACCTTGGATGTCCCATTAGGCCTGTGACCATCCTGGGAAAAGCTTAGGATAACTCAAGAGGCCTCAGCCCTGCCTGAGCTATGGGTGGTCAACAGGCTAGACTATAGCCGGAGCTCCAAGCACAGTCTTGGCATCATGGAGCCATCCCTAGTTAGCCACAGATAGTCCAACCACTAGCTCAGCTCCATCTTGATCCCTTGGCTCAAGCCCAGGCCTAGCCGCCAAGTCCTATAGAAACAAGCCTAGTTACCATAGCAAAGCCACATGTACTTCCCCTCGCTGTTTCTCTGATGTCTCCTTAGCACATTTTTTCCATACCAGCCAGGCAGTGTGACACAGGAGTGGAGGGGTGGCCTGGAATGTCCCTGGTCTCTGCCTCCCTTGATCCTAAAGACCCCCTTAGAAGATCTACAGATCCTGAGCAAAGGACTGGTCAGCATTCTCCAACGCCTAACACCCTAGCCCAGCCACTGCCCTTACCTCAACTCTCCTCTGCTCTCTATATCCACAGCCCCAGCTCAGTAGCAGTTCCTTAACTTGCTCCCCTTCCTAGGCTTCCGTTTTGTTTTGTTTTGTTTTGAGACAGGGTCTTACTATGTAGTTTAGGCTGGACTTGAACTCACTATGTAGCCCAGGCTGGCCTCCAACTCATGGTGATCCTCCTGCCTTGGGTCTCTCAAATGCTGGGATTACAGACCTGTGCCACAACACCTGGCGGGACTTCCTTCTTGTACCCCCACACCCAGCCTGCTTGCCAAGGCTGAGCCTCTCCAGCATCCATGGCTCCCTCTACTGGAGGGAAAGAGTCCCTCCCACTCAACTCCACTGCCCAACCTGAATGCATTTCACTGCCCTTGGTGCTGGCCTCCTGTTCCTGTCCCTGTCCTTCCTTTTGCAGATCTTGTATCTGTCTTGTATCTGTGCAGGGACCAGGCCTAGTCTGAAGGAAGTCAAGAGGGCTTCTCAGAGCAAGGGCTGACTAGGTGTAGAATGGGCAGGCAGCAAATTTGGAGGCATGGAGAAGAGATGGCATTTGTCTTCCTGTTCCAACACTGAGCTAGAGCAGGCAGAACTAGGAAGCATGTGCCTGGCTATCTCAAATAAATCAAGGCAGTCTCAAATTCCTGCGAACAAATTCTGGACCTTCACCTGAGAGTTAAGTACCTAGCCCAACCCAGGCCCAACCCATACTTTCAGGACAACTCGGGCAGATTTCGCACTGCTCCCTGCCTGGCTTCACTTTTTCCTTGCTGCCCAAAAAGAAGCTGGGAATGCCCTAGGGGCAGTTCTGGGAATACACAGGGCCCCATGCCACTCCCTCCCCATTATGCACCACCACTCAGAGTCCCTTAACCCTCAGTCCAGGGCTCTGCAAGGCTGCCCTTTCCACTCTGGCACTCTGCCTTGGGATCAGCTCATTCCCACTCCCCAACTTCCAGACTTCAGTCTTCCTAGCACCAGCCCCCACATCAACACCAGTCCCCAGTGGCTGTTCTTCATCTGCCTCACCTGGCAGCACATTCCTCTAGGGAATAGCCACATTTCTCTGTCCTGAAATTAATGCATTTGTGAAAGGGTGAAGGATTGGTGGTGGGTCCTTCTCCAAGGCTCTTTTCTTAATGAGCCCTCCAGGGGGCTGGTAAAATACAAGGTGTCCACCTACTTGTAAGACTAGGCCTGTGAGGGCCCTGGTTCAGAGCAGCCACCAGCTCTAGGCATATACTGGCACTTTTACACACACATACTCTTATGGACCCCTTGAAGTGTCTATCACAGGTGAAGCCCACAGGATCCAGACTCAGAGAGACCAGGATTCAAATCCTAGCTTTTCCACTTAAATAGATGTGTGGTTAG
The DNA here is from genome assembly GCA_004027295.1 of Dolichotis patagonum. Classification (NCBI taxonomy): domain Eukaryota; kingdom Metazoa; phylum Chordata; class Mammalia; order Rodentia; family Caviidae; genus Dolichotis; species Dolichotis patagonum. The sequence continues at coordinate 66,180 of PVJX010001602.1, read as the reverse complement.
GTGATTTGCTTATCCTTAACTGTCTTAGATTTCTGACCATAAAACAAGGTAGAGATGGACACAAATCTGGAAGGAGCTATGAGAGATGACACATGATAAATAGTGACAGCTTTTCTAATAGCAGCTTGTCACTAAGAGCTCAAAGTGGAGCTGGGCATGATGATCCATACCTGTAATCCCAGCACTCAGGAGGGTTAGGCAGTAGGACTGCCACCTGCCCAAAGCCACACTGGGCCATATAGTGAGTCCAAGGTCAGCCTGAATTACAGGCCTATCTCAAAAACAAAGAAACAACAAAGCTCAAAGTGGTGGCTGAGAGAGGCAGAGAGGCTGGCCCATGTACCTGACCAGTAGGAAGTAACACCAAGGCTGACTCAAACTCTGTTCCTTCTGGTTTCTTCACCACTACCAGACAAACCTAGGAACCCCGCTGTGTCCTGGAGCCCTTTGTCAAGCCAAGGCAGGAAGTGACCAAACCACAGAGTTGGGGCTGCCTGTGTGTCCTGCCCAGCTTAGGTCCTTTAGCTGCACCTTCTTCCCTCTTTCCCACACCTGGTATTTCTTTGTCCAATTGCAGGCCAAAGTTCATACCACACAGTACCAGAGACTGGGGATGTGCTAAGCTAAATATGAGTTTCACCTTGGAGGAGCTGATAGCCAAGGGAGGAGACAGGAGCCCCCACTAATCTCCATTCTATCTGTCAAAAGTACTTCTCCATGGGTACTTTAGACTCTGATCTTTACTATTCATCCCATGAAGTCACAGGGCACAACTTCAAGGAACCTCTCAGGTTGGACTGTCACTCCTGGCCACACCTTCCTAGCCTGTCACCTCAGCAAACAGCACATATTCCTACTTCCCCTCAGAATGAAGTTCTGGGTTGTGGGAGTGACTGCAGTGAATAGATACAGGGAACTTCAGGATAAACGGATTAGAGGTTCCACAGAGAATTGTGAATGCCCAGAGAGGTAAAGGTAGAGATTTACAACAGATAGGCTGTGCCTGTTACAGAGGAAAGGGGCCTGGGGAGAGGCCAGAGAAAGAATGAGGAAAAAGGAAATATATGCCTGTTGAAAACCAGGGTTAGCAGTCCAGAAGAGAGAAAACCTACGTATACATGGGGAGAGAGCTGTGGGGTGTAGTCATAGGGGTAGGCAAATGGAGCTCTTTTTTTGGTTTTGTGTGTGTGTGTGTGTGTGTGTGTTTGTGACATTCTTGCTATTTAGTGCAGGCTGGCCTTGAACTCATTAATGTTAGCCAAAACTGTCCTCAAACTCAAGGTGATTCTCCTGCCTCAGCCTCCTGAATGCAAGGATTAGAGCCATGTGGCTCTATGTCTCCATCAGTATGTCAGATGGAGATCCTAAGCAAGTGAGGTAGCAAAGTAGAGAGCCCAGGACCCCAGCCTCAGTTAACCATCTTGGCCTACCTTGTCTTGTATCTCCACTGAACCCTCACACCTACTGCACATCCACTGCACATAACCAGATGGCTCCAGACTTAGACCTGATCCATCTCCTGTGCAACAAGTCCTTCACAGCCTGTTTGAAGCCCTGTACAATTCCTGACCTGTACCTTGAATCATCTAGCCTCCTCAACCTCACCTCTCCACCACCTCACCAGTACTCGCTAGGGTGCGCCAATCCCTTTCTCTTGGTTCCACCCTGGAATCTCTTCCGGCAATGTCCCGGGACTGACTGCCTCTGTCAGGTCTTTGCCCAACTGTAGGGCTCTCCACCAAGGCAGTAATCCTCAGTACTCACTTTCCCAGAAAGCAGTTTTTTTCATAATACCTATCCTAATCCCTTATGATATTGGCTGTCTATTGTCAGTCTCTTCCTTCTCTCTCTAGACCAGGGATTATGAGGGAGACATTGGACAATGTCTGCTGACATACTTGTCACAACGGGAGTGGGGAGGTTGCTAGCTTCCGGTGAGTAGAAGCCAGGGAGGATGCTCAACATTTTACAACGCACAGGACAGCCCCTCGCAGCAAGTAACAATCCAGCGCGAATTGCCAACTCAGGTTGGGGGACCCTGGATCCGATGAGCTTATAAAACTAGGTTCGCGGTCTTCATAGTCTCCCTGGCACTTGGAACAGTGCCTGGTATCGAGGAGGCGCTCAATAAATGCAAGAAGAAAGAGAATGAAGCAAAGGAGCGAACTGGTGGACAAACTAAGAGGTACGGACGTGGAGATCCGGGCCCGTCTCGGTCCCACACCCCCAAGCCAGGCTTGGGATGCACCTGTTCCCATCCCCTGCGCGGCCGAGAGGCCAGAGTTGCCGATCGGGCGCGCCGCGCGGACACTCACCCGCCTGCTGCCCGGGAGCGGCAGTACCACCCGCTAGCTTCATCGTGCCCCCTCTGCCGCTGGCCGAGAAAGGGACAAGACGCGCGAGCCGGAAGCGTTCAGGCGCTGAGCTCGCTGGGACTCGTAGTTCACTGGCTCTAGTGACCCAGGCAACTGCCTCAAGCGCGGTGCTTCAGAAACTACGATTTATGGCGGCCCCGGAGCACCGGGGAGGGTTGGAGGCTTAAGAATCACTCTATGTTGCAGATCGGAGTCTGATTGACTCTATGCACCGTCATTCACAGTTGCGCTCAATGGTCTCTGCAAGAAGGACTAGCACGGATTTCCGTCGGATAGAGAGCCGAGCGTATCAGTGGCGAGGAAAGGCGGCACTTCCGCCAGAACTGCCCAATCATAGAAGTGGAACAGTTTCTATAAAAGCTTGAGCCGGGCGGGACCGCCTCCTTTTTGGGTAGAACACGAGGCTTGAGTGCTTCTTCTCTGTAGAGGATATGCCACAGTACGGGAAAAAGTCATGCACTTAATGGGATCTTGGGCATCTCCCGAACCTTGCAGGCTGGCGTAGCCTGGCTCCACCTTAGCCATTGTCGTTTAAACGTATCTTCTTGAACCGCCGGCAGGTAAGACTGGGCCAGGCCTGGTTTCCTGGATGCAGCTTCAAGCCAGTGATGAATTGCTCTAAATTCTGACACCTCGTATGAGAACTGCATAGTGCAGTCTGATTATATTGCGAAACTGAGGCTTGGGTGAGCTTTCTTAACGGGAAGGGTTTGGCGTGGAGGGAACGGGCTTCTCTACATTTCGAACTCTTTTTGACTTTCAGGGACGCACTGAGCCGGCTACAGACGTTGAACTTAAATCAGCGGAAATCCGGAAGCTCAATGGGCAGGAGGGTCTGGTAAGGTGGGCGTCTGTGTCAACCGAACTGCTTAGCAATAAAGCAAAAGTAATGAGTCTTCGTTCTCTAGCATTATTATTTTCTTAACCTGTTAACATTCTGTAGAGGACAGGCTTATCCACGGGCAAACGGAAAGGAGATCGGCATTAAAATGAAGTTCATTACTAGTGACTTGACTGGCTCCTAGCCTGGTATATCTAGTTTTGCTTGTAAGACCAAAAGGTTATTTTTTATGCCTTTGCCCCTGGGATCTAAGGACCGAGGTTCCCCGGTAATTCCTAAAGAGTACTGAACTTTGATACAACCTGGGTTATAAAGGAACATTACCCACCTTGTGGTGAGCTCCCCTAAGCTCTAGAACTTGATTTCAACAGACAAGACAAATTCCAGAAAGCATACCTTTATTCACTAGAAATGAAAACAAACTTGGAATCAAGGTGGTAGTACACCCCTATAATCCCAGCACTTGGGAGGCATAGGCGGGAGGATTGTCATGAGTTTGAGGCCAGCCTGGACTGCATAGTGAAACCAGTTTCAAAAGAAAAGAAACCCAGCCAAACAACTTGGAACCAAAAGACTGGTTTAATCACTGTACTAGTACAAGATAGAGTTGACAACACCAGGTCTCAGCCGAGGCTGGACTTAAAACAAGGTTTGGCCATTGGTACCCTAGCCATTTTGTCACCTGGTCTTTGGAGCACTGTCCTTTAGGAGTGCCCAGAAGAGGGCAGCAGAGCCCCACAGCACGTCTGTTACACTTGCGGGGAGCCTTCTCTGGGGCCAAAGACTTGCTTTTTGGGAGTGGAGGTTTGAGGTTGCTGCTGAGACAGAGAAGGAGGCTTGACCCAAGTGTCCCTGGAAGTTGCTGGCATAGTTTGTCCAGTCTTCTGGGGTTGGGTCCCTTTAGAACTAAATACACTCTGGTTCAGGATTGGCAGCAGGAGGGTCCTCCACCTTGCCGTTTAACATAGTCATGCAGCTGGAAGTGGGGTTCATTGGGTGCCTTTGTAATACGCTGTTTCAGCTCCCTGAAAAGCAGGAGTATTGATGAAACAGTGGTATCTGAACCACCAATAAGGGGGTTTAGACCCTAGGCCTTGGGTATTTGTGTTTATTCCTTCTTACTTTGCTATGGCAGTGAAGGCCAAGTCTACATTGATGCCCGTCTTGGCACTGGTCTCCATGTAGGGCAGTCCATACTCCTGCAAACAGCTGTTGCCAACTGGGTGGCGATGTGGTGGGGATAGCCCAGGTTCCACAGCCACAGGGCCATACTCCTTGCCTCCCACCCTGCCATGACTCACCTTGGCCAGCTTCTCTCCATCTTCCCTCTTCACCACACGCTCCTGGGCAGAGTCCACCTACTCCAGGCATAGGGTTTTGGAGACAGCTGGCCTGTGGCTTGCCTACCCCCCCCCTCACCTGCCTTGCCTTGTGGGACCAGGGTGAAGAGAGCCTGTGTCCTGCCCACCTTGTTCCCCAGCAGCATGAGTACCACGTCGTCCTGGGCATATTCCTGGATCTCAGTCAGCCAGGCCTGTGGGGAGAGCTAGGACCAGGTGGAAGCTCCTACCCCCTGCATGTTTTGCCCCCTCATGACCTTAATCCCTCTAGGCCACACCTGATGGAATGTGCAATTCCAGAAACTGCTCCCTGTGCTGGGCAGAGGTGCCCACCTCCAGAGGGAGCTGGATGTCTCCCAAACCCATGTTTACTTAGTTCATGCTCAACTAGGGCCATCTCAAGCCCAAAGGAGCCCACCAGTCCCCCTCCTGTCAACAAGAGTCCTCAGAACTCTGTGAGTGCCATCTGGGCCATCATGGCCTATTATCCCACTGAAAGCAGGCCACTAACCTGAATGTTGTCAAAGGAGGCCTTGTTGGTGACATCGTAGAGGAGCAGCAGTGCTGAGGGTAGAGGGCAGTAAGCCTGGGGCCCAGTGATTCCTGGTTACCCATACCCTCTTGCTCAAATCAAAACCCTGACTCCCAGAGGACCTGATCCCATCTTCCTGGGCTCACCATGTGCATCCCGGTAGTAGGCATGGGTAACACTGCGGAACCGCTCCTGACCAGCTGTGTCCCAGATCTGTAGCAACAGGCACTGATCATGGTGTCCAGCCCCTCCCTATCCCTTGCCCCCGATGTGTTATCCAAGTCATCTTACCTGCAGCTTCACCTTCATCCCATCCACATCCAGAACCTTGTTCTGAAACAGAACCAGTAAACTTCAATGAGTACTTCTAACCCTATTCCTGGGGACTCCACAGAGGGTAGGGTACAAATTAGGGCTGACTCCCTGTGCACAAACTAGAAGAATGAAGGTTCCTTAGCTGAGTCCTTAAGTCATTCTTGAGCATTGTCCACTTCCAGATTCTCCTGCTGGAACTAAAAACCTGTATACATGTCATGCTTTCTGTTAGGCCCACGTGTACCCCAGATCTGCACATTTCTCTCCCACCTGCTCTAGGGGTATCTACAGTGTTTCTATCCACAGAACTGCCCATGGCCCTCCTGCTCAAATAAATGGCTGCTTTGATGCTGGGCTTGAATTGTCTTTTCCTTTTAGTGCTGGGACTACAGCTACCACTACCATCCTGGGCCAGGTTTGTCTTCCTCTGTCTACCAGTTCCACTGACCTGAAAGGCCCCCTGCCTTCACTCCATTTTATCCCAAGCCAAATGCCATTGTTTTCTCTTCCCCTTGGCTTTCACCCCAGCTCTGGCTGCCACGTTTACCTGACTTCTGCATGGGCTTCCATGTACTTACCTGTCAAATCAGCCTCTTCCCTGCTACAAAGAATGGACACCTTTTAATGTGCTGGGGCGGGGGGGAATTCTACTTAGAACCACTATATCCCCCCCGCCTTCATGGTGGGGATCAAAACCAGGGCCTCTATCACACTAGGCAAACATCCACAGAGCTGCACCTGGCCACACTAAAATCATCCATCCATACCCAAGACTTGTTACTAATACTGCCTTGGTTGCCTTACTATAAATGGAGACAGCCAGGGTACCATACCCATCATAGAGCTGTTGTGTGCACTAAGAACTATCCTCCCTAAAGAATGACCTCCTCCCCTCCCTTTTTAAAAAAGTTTTCCCATTGGAACATGGAGTCCCCAAGGGTTGGCTTGTGCCTGTCTGACCCAGTGCTGAAACCTCACTCCAGAACTCTGTCCGGTATACAGTGGGTACTTGTACTTGTGTCTGACAGTGCTTTCCAGGTGGGAGACCAGACACAAAGTCCAGAATCCCCTCCCTTCAGATGGGGAGGGCAGCCCTGGGCAGCAGGAACCTCTACCATTTCCCAAGCTACTGCTGTAAAGGTACTTCTAGGTCTCCAGGGAACCAGACTGAACCATCTGCCAGACTGGAGAGAATTGTCTTCCTTGGCACTCTGAATTGGAGTGCAAACATTAATCCACTTGGCCTCATCACCTGCCCCAGGACCAACAGGAAGAGGAGCCTAAACAAACAAAAAGTCATGTGTCCCCAAGCTTGTTCTGCACCTCAGCCCTTCATTTCAATCTGGGTAGAAGGTAGCTCAAACTGGAGGAAACCCTCCTTTACTGTCCCCAGAATGGGCCTCCCTCCCAGCCTCTTGCTAACTGGGTCTAATTAAAGGGTGAGAAAAATGCAAATTCAGGATTTGCCAAGAACACACCAGCACCTCAGTAGACAGGATTTAGACTGGTGGCCAGAGGTACCAGTTCTAATGCTAGAGCCTCAGATTCCTGCTTGGGATACTGGGGGTGTCCACACCCAAAGGCAGGGACCCCTCTCCCAAACAAGGCCTGGAAATACCTCCTGGGCTACATCACAGCCACCTGGCTTGTAGGACCTGGGTAGGTTCCTGTCTGTCAGCCTTGGGCCACCTCTGTGCAGTGGGGCAATGACTGGCTTGAGTGAAGTGGGCTTTCAGCTCCCTCTGACTTAGTACCCTGGGAATACAGCCCCAGCATAATTCCAGCCCCTGGCACAGGAGAAGTCTGCTTCACCTGGATACAACTACCACCTTAGATATTGGGAAATCTTCTCAGGACCCTTGGGTGTTGGGAGTCAGTCAGCTTGGTGGCTAAGGTGTCTGGTATCTGGGAAGCAACCACTAGGAACTCCATGTCCTGAGAACTGGGGCTATGACAGGGAAGATGGAAAACCAGCTGCCCAAGAATACTGGGAGGACTCGGCTCATGAGGGGGAAATTGGTCAGAGCCCCACTCTCACCCGGAAATCGATGCCCACAGTGGAGATGAAGGTGCCTGCCAGGAAAGCACCATCCTTGAAGCGCACGAGCAAGCAGGTTTTCCCCACACCTGAGTCTCCCACCAACATGACCTAGGGCAGACAGGAGTCAGAAGTAGGCCAGGGCAAAGGAGATAGGATGCTAGCCCACCTAGGGAGGGCTTTTGATCTGGCCTGAATTGCCCAAGCCAGAAAGGGCTGCAAGTGAGGGGCAGGAGAGGAGATGGCTATCCCAGGCCTGCAAATTCAGATGGCCTGGAGAGACAGCAGTTCTACCTCTGGCAATCTTAGTTCCTTCTTTCCCACCCAACAGGGCCCATCTCAATCAGTGGGAGTGAGGGCTGCTGTTCCTCCCAATGAAAGTCAAGCTTGATCTGGGAGGGAAGCATTCGGAGTCCAGTGGGAAACAGAGGGTAATGAGAGCTGGGACCTCCAGGAACTCTGTTCCCAAGAGCTTCTTCAAACCCCTCAAAAGATACAAATCCCAGCGGCCTTTTTAGGCGGGATTTCCCATTCCGGGGTCAGATCTTTACCGAAGGGAGGCCTGGACCTCAGGGACAGACAAGCCCACTCCCTCCCCCACCCAGCCTGCTGCTAAACGCTCTAAAATCCAAAGGTGATCCTACCTACCCCCACCAAATTCACATAGCTTCTGCCTTGGTCTGGGGGAGGCCTCAGGCTCCCCATCCAACTAGAAAACCCCTTCCCAGCCTCCTGCTTCCCCAAAAAAGAGACCCACAGCCTTTGGGTGTGAGAGAAGGCAACATACGGGAAATGATGAAACTGGAACCCAGGTGGAGGGTGACGTTCGGGAAGGGGTGCCTACCAGGTTCTGATGTCCCAAGACCCCTTGTGTGCCTCTCCCCTGAGAAGGGAGGAGGGGAGGCCCAGCCAGCTACTGAGTACCCCAAACAGCCTGACAGCTGTGTGTGTGCGCCCAGTACACATTGCAGCTGTGCCAGCAGCGAGGTGTCCTTGGCCAGGTCCGCGGCGCCCTGCGCCCCTTCTCAGGCTCCCTCCCTTCTTGGCTCGGACCCGACGGACCAGACGGACCAGACGCCACCTGCTGCACGGCGCCGGGGGCAAGATGCCTGGCTCACCTTGAAGGCGACGTCGTAGAAGTCACCATCCCCACCAAGCGACAGTCGGCCAGGCTGATGGGGCCCGTTGGGTGGCGCCTCGGGGCCAGGGCGCGCAGTCCCGGGGCGCGCAGGCCGAGCCCCGTTAGCGGAAGACAGCGCGGAGGCAGCGGGCACAGTGCCCGTCTTGCTCTTAGAGGTCTTCTTTCTAGACATGGCAGGCAGGTGTTCAGTGCGCTCCTTCTGCGCCCGTCGTGCTGCGGGTTACCCCGCTGCCCGCACCCGGTAAGCCCGAGCCGGACCTGAACCCAAAAGGTGGCCGTGGCGGCATCCCGGGCACCCCGCACCCGCCCCGCCACAGCCATCCCACAGGCGGCTCAGCTGCCCAGGCCCCGCCTCCCACCTCTGCCTCCGCCAATAGCCATGTCGGAGAGGGGCGGGGCCATGCAAAGGAGCTCTCTCGGTGGTGACAGGAGGCTGAAAGAGGCCAGGGTTTGAGCGGCTTCTGAACCCGGGCCTGGTGGGGCAGTCCGGCACAGAGACCAGGCTCCAGCAGAGTGCGGTGGTGCACACCTGTAATCCCAGCACTCGGTAAACCGAGGCAGAAGGACTGCTGCGAGTTAGAAGCCAGTCTGGGCTACAAAGTGAGTTCAAGGCCAGCCTGAACTGCATAGTAAGAGCCTGTCTCAAAAAGAAAAAGGATTAAAAAAAAAAAAAAGGGACCCTGCTCCGTGACCACCTGGCTACTTGGACCCTGATGTGAAACAGTAGGCCCCAGTGAGGGAGCACAGGGTCCTATGTCACCTCGGTGCACTGTGCACTGTCCCTCCCTCCACAGTCCAGTGACACACACACACACACACACACACACACACACACACACACACACCCGTTGGATGGGTCACCAGACCTGGGACAAGGAAGTTCTTCCTGAGATGAAGGTGCTGGGGACAGAGAACATGCATGGGCAGCCACCCTGGGATTCAGTCCCTTCTCATTCAGGGAAACCTACTACCTGCCCCACTGCTCATCTCTGCTCTATCCCCTCCGGGGCAAGTGGATCCAAGGAGTGCCAACTCTGATGCTCAGCAAAGAAGCTGGCTGTGCAGGAGCATGGGGCTCAGTGGACAGCTGGTTATAAATGGCAGGCCAAGGCAGGGTTAACAGAACTCTCTGGGCTTCTAGAAGCCTGAGGGTCTGTGGAAAAAGAAGGTAGGGGAAGGCAGCCAGTGCCAGACCCTTGCAAAGTCCCCTCTAAAGGGACTCTGCCCTTGAGTCTGGAGGCCTTGCCTTCAGATGTGACTGGTGACTTGGCCTTCCCATTCCAAGTTCTGGACTCGGGGAGGCTGGTGCTGATTCTCCACATCCCAACTTGGATCCTACCACACCCATCTCCAGAGCCTGACCATGCCCTACCTGGGCTGCTTGGACCCCTAACCAACATATTCTGTGTGTCAAGAATGTAACGGTGCCTCTAGGATGGGGTGCTTCTTCATACTCCTCTGGGAACTTGAAGAATGACTAGACTGTACCCCAAGACATGATAGCTGTTACCAGGATCCCAAGTTCCTCAGAAACCTTACCTCTCCCAGCACCCAAAGCACTAATAATTAGCTACTTCTGGGGCTCAGAGGCCTAGAAAGATCCAAATGAAGGGATGCTGTCCAGCAGCAATACTTCAAGAGGGCCTAGTGTGGCCTGCTTCTTAGAAGCCTGGAAAGCTACCCAGTGATGAGTGCTACTGTGTGTCAGGCACATGACATCTTTAAATCTATCCTGTTTGTTGGATATGGTAGTACATAGCTGTAATTTCAGCTCTTAGGAGGTTGAGGCAGGAGATCACTGTGAGTTTGAGGCCAGCCTGGGCTTCATTGTGAGGTCAAGACTATCTGGCACCATATAGTGAGACCTTGTCTCAAAAAACAAAAACAAACAAACAAAAACAAAGAATATAAACTTTCCCATGGCAGAGATGGTCCTGATTCACCCCTTGGGAACCTATCAGAGCTGGGAGACAAACCCCAAAAAGCTCTGGAGTCCCCTGAGCCTTCTTTTACATCTCTCTTCTTTGGCCCTCAATCTCCTTCAGGTCAATCCCCAGATGTGTATGTAGTTGGCCTAGGGTGTGAGTATTGGGCTCCCATTGTTACAGCTTTGTAGACACTAGGTGTCCCACCTCTCAAAAGGCCACCTACAGGATGATTGCCCCAGGATCTCAGCTAGGGGCCTCCAAGATAATGTCTACTGGCCTCCAAGATCCTAGGCAGTGGATCCTACATCTTCCTATCAGCTGCTGCCCAGAGCAAGCCCAGTGCATGGGAAACACAAGGAATTTGGATTCTCTGGGGCTGGGATCTGCAAGTAAGTCATCCTAAGGGTGGAAGAATGCTACAAGCTGTCAACCAGAAAGTGGAAAGGAGGCAGATGAACTAGAGCAAGTGGAGGTCCCACAGAGGAGGAGAATTTTAAGGTGCAAGATGGCATTGTCTGTAAAACTTTTACATAAAAATCCAGTTCTTGTCAGGTGTGGTGGCGCACACCTGTAATCTCAGTACTTGGTAAGCCAAGGCAGGAGTACTGCTGTGAGTTTGAGGCAAGCCTGGGGTACAAAGTGAGTTCAAGGCCAGCCTGAACTACATGGTGAAACCCAGTCTCAGAAAAAGAAAAAAGAAAATGCAGGAGGAAAAGGAGGAGGAGGATGAAGAGATCCGTTTCTCTGTTTTCTCTTGAAAAATGGAAGCTCTAGGTTCCTGGCTCAGGGCTCCCTCACTCTCTTGCTTCCCAGCAGTCCTCCTAATCTTTGATCATTATGTCTCTTGGTTCTTCTGTTTGCTTTCTGTTTTCCCCCTCTGGAATGTAAGCTTTCTGGACACAGGAAGCAGCTTGTCTTGGTCATTGCCATATTCCTGGCAGCTGGTTCTGGGCCTTAATAAGCAGTTATTATATTGATGAAAGAAGGAAAAAATAAATTGATGAAAGAAATATGAGTTAGAAACACAGGCCTCACTTCCGGAGGGACATATTAATGCTGAGAAGGATTTTAGGCAGAATGAATGTCAGTGTGCAATGAGAGCAACACTGGTGTGGTTGTGTAATGAGGGCAGGGCTTTATGGAGAAGGGGATTTGCACTAGGTTTTCAAGGTAGAACAGGAGTCCAACAGGGTCCAACAGAAGAGGAAACAGAGAAATTCAACAGTTGGAGGCAGTCAATATGCCCACGCTGAATGCCAGTATGTGGGCATCAAGGGAAGTAACTCAATTTAGGTAAGGTAAGATAGGCCAGATTATAAGAGAAATTTGAATGTTACACATGGGAGATTGGAAATTATTCTAAGGAAATCAGGGAGTCATGTAAGGTTTCTGAGCAGAGCAACAGAGAGAACACTGTACTACAGGAACACGGGGGAGTGGTAGAGGGGATGAACAGTGGTGCCTGCAGGGAGGGAGATGACCTGAGTAGCCCAGGGGAGAGGTACTACGGAAAGAAAGGACAGACAAGACAGACAGTATCTGTAGGCCTAAAAGTAAGAAAGACAATGCCATTCATGGAGCAGAGACAGGGTCTCCAGGATAGATTAAAATTGGCAAACTCATTCTTTGGTATTTTCCCAATGATGGAAGGGTTTATGTCTCTTGGTCAAGAATCTGGACAAAAGCGTGGTTTCTTTGAATAATAGATACAGCAGAAATAATTCTGTACCTAGCTTATTGTCTGTACCAGTCAGTTGTGTTTAGAACCTGCTGGGAGAAAGCCTGAGTAGTCTGGTGGAAAAATCCAGCAGAGAAGAACTGATTTGCCAGCTTTGCATGAAGAAGCTCATCTGCTGGTGGATACCCTGGCCCTAGTGGACATCCAAGCCCCAGTGGATGCCATGCAGGTTCATAAGTGTTTGGGGGATGTTTGTTACACAGCAATAAATAATTACAGCAGGCTAACATCAAACACAAGTGAAAGATGGGAAAGTTTGATGGGAAAGGTCAGGTGTGCGGGGTGGCCTTGCCTGGGCCTGGGGATGTCCAGATCTCAGGCTCTTCAGCCAGAAGAGGAGAAGAGGCCAGAGCAGGAGCCTGAGGCTGGATATGGAGTCCTGTTACAGGTGGGGCTGAGGACCATGTGCTAGGGAAGGAGGATACAGCCCTCAACTATCCTAACACAGAGTTGGCTCTGCTATGCAGAAGAGGGTCAACCTGGGTCTATGTCCCTAAGGGGTTTAAATCACTACAGACCTGCTCCAGTATCCTTGAGGCCTGCTTCCTGGACCCTCATTCCTGCTACTGCCCTTATGCCCATGGCTACAATTACTGTACTGTGCCTTCTGATTTGTCTTTCTGGGTGTCTGACCCACCCTTAGCCTGAATTGATATGTGCCATGAATCCTTAGCCATGGTGACCTCTTGTAACCTCTAGGTCAGGCAGTTGTTCTCTGTGTGCCTAGTTTTCCAAGCCCTTCCTTCAGCATCACTACTACCCAGTGCCCACCCAAAGAGCTTGGGCCTCAGGCAGGCCCTCTTGTGCTGGGAGATGGAACCCTGTCAAGAAGTAGAGTCCTCCTCAGTGCCCCAACCTTTACATGGAATGCCCTCCTTTCCTACTTCTTGCTTCTGAGATGCTCTCTATGGTTCCCTGGAGCTATGCTGCTTATGCCCTGCCTGTGAGCTTCCTGAGGATAGCACTTATCCCGTCCACCCCTGTCCCCACCAGACGCTGAAGAACAGCTTTGTGACTAAAGAGCCAGGCTGAACTTAAGAGGCCTTTCAGCAAGCAGGGGTGGTGGCAAAGTCCCCAGAAGTCTATCCTACAAAACCTAGTGGACTATTTCTGGGGGTTTGGCACAGTGTTAGCAGGGCAGAAACCTAGCTTTGTTTATGACTTGCTGTGTTACCCTGGCAGTGTGGTATCCCCTCTCTGGGTCTCCTCCCACTCTGTGAAATGTGGGGGCAGGAGGAGCTGATCTCTGAGGGCCCTTCCTGCTCAAACACCTTATGTTCTATGAAATCCATGTGAATGTTGCCATGGATACATCAGAGGAACTGGTGCAGCACTGAATGCAGTTTCCCCCAGGGAGAGAGAAGATTGAGTCGCCCCAGAAAGCAGGTGACATTAGAGGTGTGCTGGCCATGGGACCCAGGTATGGAGGGGTCACCATGTATGTTCTGTTCCTGGGAGGAAATTCCTTCTCCCCACACAGCTCTCTTGGCCCTACAGGCAGGTGGTCATAGGGAGTGTTCATCCTTGCTTGAAGGAGTGCCCTCCATATAGGAGAGAGTCGCCTGCTTGTGTGACCACAGCAACTTAGGGGCTCACCAGATGGGACAGCTGGGGACAGTACTCACTACCAAGAAAGATGAATTCAGGTAGAAGTCATGTTTACTTCTTGTGAGTCGTGGCAGCATGTCTGGACTCCAACAAGGCCAAGGAATACTATTCTGCAGTGGAAGCTTCTAGCTCTTGCAGGAGTATGAGTGGAGCCTCATGGCTGTAGGTTCTCAGGATGCAGGATTCAGGCAGCCTCTGCTCAATATGCTAAGCCTCATGGCAGGTATAGACATCAGCACAAAGAGATAGGACAGACCTTTGTGTTACCACCACAATCCCTAAAGTCACTAGTGCCTAAGTGCTTTGGAATGGGTTGCATTCACTTGCCTTATTATTATTTCTTCTTTTCCTTCTCCTCTACCTCTATTTCCTCCTCTCCCTCTTCCTCCTCTTTCTTTCTCTTGCTTTTTTTCTTTTTCCTCCTTTTCCTTCTTATTCTAGGGATTTAACCCAGGGAGCACTAAGATATATGTTCAGTCCCTTTTAAAATTTATTTTTCTATTTTTTAGACAAATTTTGCTGTGTATCCAAGGTGACCTCAAACTCAATATCCCCCTGCCTCATCCTCCTGAGTGCTGTGATTACAGTATGTGTCACCCCACCTAGCTTCTTTAGCTACAAAAACAATCCATGATTTTTGTGGGCATGTTAACAACAAAAGATAAAGGTAAGAGCCAAGATCCATTCCTCAGGACTATTATTAGGTTTCAAAATTTATTTATTATTAAACTCATTATGTAACCCAAGCTGATCTTGAATTTGCTGCAGCAAATTACTGTAAATAATAATATAAAACAACCAGATTTACAACCTCCCTCTTGTAGTGGGGAGAGTGAATGTGCAAACAGTCCTACAAGGCTACAGTCAAGGTGCTGGCAGCTAGATTCTTTTGGAGGCTCCAGGAGAGAGTTCATTTCTTGCCTCTCCCAGTTTCTGGTGGCTTCTGACTTTCCTTGGCTCGTGGTCATATTACTCCAACCCCTGCTTTCATAGTCACTTGGCCTCTTTTGCTTGTCACTAATCTCCTCAAGCTTTCTCTTATAAACATATTTGTGTTCACACTTAGGATCACTTGGATAACCCAAATAATTCTCTCCATCTCAGATTCTTAAAGTAATCTTATCATCAAAGTTCCTTTTTCTTTTTCTGTGCTAGGATTAAACCCTGGGTATTTGCAGTGAGTTATATCACTAACCCTTTTTTATTTTGAAGCAAGGTTTCACTCTCAGCCTTCCAGAATGCTAGGATTACAAACGTGTGCCACTATGGATTACTCATAAAATGTACAATTTGTTAAGTTTTAACATCCATATATACCCAAGGAATCATCATAGGTGTACATCAATCAAGATAAGGAATCTCAGGCATGATGGCTCATGCCTGTAATTCTAGCACTTGGGAAGCTAAGATAGGAGGACAGTCTCAAGTCTGAGGTCAGTTTGGGTTACATAATGAGTTCAAGACCAGCCTAACTTCATAGTCATACTGTGTCACAAACTATCGCCCCCCAAATAAAGGACTATGTCCTTCACTTCCACACTTACCTTTTCTTATATTTTAATTAACCTGTGAGTCAGGAGTCCAACCTTGTCCCAAGATCCTGTGTGGACAGCTCTCAGACCTCTCTACTCAGATGGGAATTCCTGGTTTGGGAGACTTTCAGTGGTGAGCTAGCTTTAGACACAGCGCAGCGAACAGGTGGAAGGACCCAGAAGAACCTCTAGGGGGTAGTGTTGAGCAAGGACATGGTTTTGTCCAAGCATTCTTTTATCTGTAGTGCCAAAACAGTTAACACGTTCCATTTCAGAGAATGCAATAGTTCATTATGTGTTCTATATAGATTGTGCCTGTTATTAGTGTTTTTTAAAAAACTCTTTCCCCATTTAACATTTTTTGCAAACTTGTCTTTTTTTTTTGGTATGTTATTAATACTGCTACTCTTTACCTTCCTTGTGTTTGCATTTTCAGTGTTCATTTCAGCCTTTCACGGTTATTTGTTTTAGCTGTGCCCCAGTGAACAGAGTTTACCTGGATTTAGTGTTTCTTCTGAGCATCCTGTCCTTTAATTTATTTAGCTGCGTGTGGTGGCACATGCCTATAATCCCAGCACTCAGGAGGCTGAGGCAGGAGGATTGCTGCAAGTTTGAGGCCAGCCTGGGCTAAAATGAGTTTAAAGCAGCCTAAACTGCATAGCGAAACCCTGTCTCAAAAAGACACCACAAAAAAAAGAATTTAATTTATTTATATTTATTGATTTTGATCACCCACATGCTTGGTTTTATTCTGATTATTTTATTTTGGTTTGATGAATACATTGATTCATTATTTCTTTTTTAAAGTCCTCTTCTGAATGGATCCAGTTTTCTTGTTTTTCCCTATTCTAGTTTTCTTTCTTCCCTTCCATGATGCTAATAATTATAATTAGCTTTTATTTTTTAAAAAATCTTTCCATCTACATTTTATTAAGAATTAAACTGGAAGTGGTGATGCACATGTATAATCACAGCACTCTGTAATCCAGTGAGGCTAAGGCAGGAGGACTGCAAATTCCAGCCTAGCCTGGGCAACTTAGCAATGAGACCCTATCTCAAAAAAAAAAAAAAAAAAGGGCTAGGGATTTAGTTTGGTGTTAAGGTCCTGGTTCAACCCCCCCAGTACTGAAAAAAAGCAAACAAAAAGAAGAATTAAACATTTCTTCAATGTTTTCCTCCCAGAACCAAGTAAGATCTTTTCATTTTTTTTTTTTTGTCTCACCCCAGGGTCTGTTGAATAGTTTAGAATTTCATTTTCAGATAATCAATTTTCTTCTGTAAACATAAGTCTTGGGGCCAAGGATATAGCTCAGTGGCATAGTACCTGCCTGGCAAGAACGAAGTCTTGATTTTGATTCCCAGTAGAAAAAAAAAGCTTATCATAAAAATATGTCTTTACTGTTTCAGAAATCCTTGCCAAACAATAGCGTTTTGGTCCACAGTTACCTTCAAACAATCATTTCCTTGATCTGTGTTGTTCATTTTGTACCCCAGTTCTCTGTGGATGTATCTTCCCTCAATTTGAGTTCTTAAATTTTTAAAGTTTGTTGTTCAACTACAATTAAAAATTTGGGTTTTAGCAATAATATCAGCTATGCTACTCACTGCTGTGCAACCTTGGCAAATTTCTTAACCTTTCTGTGCTTCAGTTATCTCATTTAATAAATACCTCATTTAATAAAAGGATAACAGTAGTCCCATCTTCTAGAGCTGCTGGAATTCAGTGGAATAAGGCAGTGAATAAATAGGTGGGAAAGTGAAGAATGTAGATCTCCTCCATCCTGTCTTTGAAGAAATTTCCACCACCAAACCCCTACTGCCCTGCATTATTCACCGCTCCCTCTGTGCCAGCATCCTTCCCATGGGCTGCATATCTGCTTGAGTCTTTCCTCTATGGAGAAGAAATATCTAGCCATCCCTAGGTTTTGCCTCTCTCTTCCATAACTAAGCTTCTAAAAACAGTGGGCCACATACCATGTCTACACTCCTCATTTAGCACCAACCTGCTGGCATTTGGCTTCCTACCAACTGCACCATGAAATGTGGCCAGAGTTAAGGTCACTGACAGACACCATGCTTTTAGCACGCTAATCCAGGAAGTTTATATACGAAGGTGATATGGCAGTGGCCAGGGACAGGATGACCCTGGGAACTGCCCACTAGGGGCACTGACTGACAGACTTGGAACAAAAACTCTGCTTGAAGTTGATTTCTTATAATTTGTGTCCCCCTAAAGGGCTGTGCCATGCAAGTGAGCACATGTGAAGGAGCCTGGAGAGGAGACTCTGTGGAGGAGGAGTCTGTAGGTGCATGTATATCTGCAAATGAGATGTACACACAGTCTGGACAGAGAGGACAACATGGGGAAAGGCAAGAGATGGGAAGCCATAGAGAGTTTTGTACATCCCAAGATATGAGGGGACTCAGGGAGTGTGGGACGACCAGTTGGGGACTACCAACACATGAGCCCCAGTCCCTGCTTTGTTCACAGAGCACAGGTACTTGCTAACCTCTCCTTGTACAGAAATTGTGTCTCAATTTTCACAAATAGTGCTTAATTCTTTTCTACTCCTCTGACCCTTTTAGACCCTTCTGTTCAACTCTAGACTGGGCTTCTTGGGGTTCCCTGTTTGTGGAGTCTCTCACCTGTCCACCAGCCTACCCAGCTCCACATTCTGCTGCACAGAGGACTCTGGAACCTTCTCAAGTGTCTCAGAACCTTGCACTAGTCCCCTCCTCTGGGCATCCCACTTACCCCATAGCCTCTTCCTTTCTGGCACCCAACCAGGGATTCAAGCCAGTGTCTCTAAACTCTATTCACAAGAACTCTCTATTAATGCCAGGCATGGTGGCACACACCTGGAACCCCAGTACTCAGGAGGCTGAGGCAGGAGGAATACATCCTGAACTACATAGAGAGATTTTGTCCAAAAACAAAATAAAACGAAATGAAAAGTTCTAGTGCAGCCTGAGCAATGAAGGAGACTTAGCAAGACTCTGCCTCAAAACATTAAAAAGGGATGGGGATATAGTTCAATGTAAAAGTCCTGGATTTAATCCCCCGCACTGCAAAAAACAAAACAAAACAAAACAAAAAACCCCAAACAAACAAACAAAACCAAAACCCACATAGGATTGTGATTCCCATCACAATCAGAGTCACTGCTTCTTCCAGCTCGGGAATAGTTGAGCGACTCTGCTTGGGTGTTTTTCCAGCAGGTGGTAGTAGATGTGTGCACCTCCATCTCCCCGCACCTATGGATTTAGGTGAGGTTTCCAGCCAGTTTAAACAGAGGAGGGATACTGAAAAGCCTCAGAACTCAGTGAAGTCCTTAATGTCAAGTCTCTGGAAGAACAGCCCCACAGAGACGTGCTCGGGAGACTGGGGACAGCTTTCCATGAACGCTCAGTCTGTGTCTAGGCTCAGGAGTGACTCAAAGGGTTGATTTTTGGTCTGGTATCGGTCCAACAGCATGGTCCCATAGTGGAACATTTTAAATTATTAAATTATGAGATATAATTCACATAACATATAGTTCACTCTTTCAAAGCACACACTTTAGCAGTTTTTAGTATGTTTTATTGGGCTGTGCAACAGTCACCACTAATTCCAACACACATCAATCAGCCATCACCTCTTCTAGTGCCTGGGTCCACGGATCGACTTCCTGTTTTCATCAGTTTGCCTATTTTGGATATTTCATATAAACGTAATAGCACAATACATGGTTGTGCCTGGATTCTAGCATATTTTCAGGGTACATCCATGAATGCTTGGAGTCTTCTCCGTAACACCTGTGTTTGTTTTGTAATGATCGACTGCTTACACAGGGGAGAATCCCTTTGAAGAGACCGACACCATCGGAGCGCTCGTAGCCATAGAAAGACGAGTAAGCAGGCACAGGAACCAAAGAGGGGGACGTGGGGCGGTGGAGGAGTAGGTTGCTGCACTCTGAGTTACAAGGCTGCGCTTTACTGGTCCGGTGAGTCCCATCTTGTGTGTCACCTCAAGGTCTCCTCTGTGAAGAGCTCCAAGAAATGACGCAGTACGCATTTATTGAGAGCTTACTGTGTGTCAGGCGCTTGAGGCCTGGGGAGTGGAAGCGTGTGCAACCGGCACTGATATATCGTTGGGAGCGGCGGTTGTTATTGCTAGTGTTTTTAGTACTGTGATTGTTGACTGGGGAAGATTGGAAACAGAGATGAGAACCGCAGAAGCGTGCCGAGACCAGCCTGACCTGGGGACTGGCGCAAAGCAGTCGTGAGGGGTGGAGGCGTACTGAGCCTAGGCCCTAGGTGGAAGGAAGGCGGAGCCACCATGGCCCGCCCATCTTGCAACGTCCTTGCCTTGAATTTCACAGGGGGCGGAGCCTGAGAACCCAAGGGCGAGGGATAGTTTTCCGATGCCACGCCCAGTGCCCGCCCCTGCCTTCCTGACTGCACATGGGGCGGAGCCTGCCCTGCCCTGCGATGACGCTCAGAGCAGGGGCGGGGCCCGAGCAACCCGCCCCTCCCTCCCCACTCCGCGGCAGACAAGGCGGCTGGGGGCGGAGTGTTGGTAGGATCCACCCCCGCGCCGCGGGGAGGAGGAAGAGTCCGCACACTGCCCGCAGTGCAACGCGAGCGCGCGAGTGGGCAGCGCAGGACCCTGAGCGGGCGTCGTGCAGCAGACAGGCCGCAGCGGTCACTGGATCCTGCCCCGCGCCCGGCCATGCCGTCTGTTGTCCCTTCCTGAGCCGCGGCCATCGGTGTGCCGGCGGGCCTTAGGCCGCCGGGGCCATGAGCGCGCTGCGCTGACGATGCCGCCTGGCGCGCCCGCCCGGCTGGCGCTGGCCCTGGGCCTGGGCCTGTGGCTCGGGGGGCTGGCGGGGGCCCCCGGGCGCGGCTGCGGGCCGTGCGCGCCCCCTTGTTTTTGCGGCCCGGCGCCGGGCGCCTCCTGCCGCGTCAATTGCTCAGGCCGTGGGCTGAGGAACCTAGGGCCCGAGCTGCGCATCCCGGCGGACACCACAGTTCTGTGAGTATCCGGGCCCGGGCGGGCTGGCGTTTGCCGTGACTCTGGGTGGCCAGGAGCGCATCGCGGCGAGGCTAGGCCGCTCCTAGGGCGAGGCTCGGCGCGGCTGTCGGCCCGACTAAATAAGGAAAATCTGGAACTGCGGCCGGCGTGGCCGGGATGGAGGCTGAGGAGGGGGGCCAGACCAAAAGTCCTGGTTTCTCTGACAACGGAGGTCTCTCGCCGTGGGGTTCCGAGAGCGGGAGCTGACAGCTTGCAGGGCTGGGCGGGAAGGCCGAGGTATGTGGAGAAACAAACACACACTAATTAGAAACCAATTAGAGACTAATTGGGATGTGGCCTGGGGCTTGAGGATTTTCTAGGAGGTGGGGTTTCTGTTGAGGGTGTGGAGGAGGGGCAGGTGTTGGATGAACCCAGTAGAATGGTTCTGATGTTTAACGAAGGGGCGAGGAGGTGGGACCAGAGGAAGAGGAAAGGGGACCTGAGGTGTGAGGAAGAGAAGGTGGCTGGATGTGGTCAACTGTGGCAGCTGCAGGAATGGTGTGAAGGTCTGGGAAGGGTGGGAGGTGGCCCCACAGGCCCACCGAGATCTGAAGGGCCCCAGGGTGCTCTGTTGCTGCGATATTCTGGGAGCAGTGGGAGGGGTAAAACGCTCAAGAGACTGTCAGGTTTACATTGTGGAGGTAGTTGTAATAGTCTTTACTGAGAGAATCCCTGAGCCAGGTTTGTGCCAGACTCTTAAGAATGGTCGCACTTGACTTCCTCGGAGTAGGTACAGTCAGAAAGCTAGGTTTTGCAGTTGAGGAAATAACTCCAGAGATGTGATGAGACTTGTCCAGGGTATCACAGCCTGGAATGGTAGCAGAGAAGTGGATCTGTGAAGTCTAGGACCAAGGACTGGACTGGGAAGGGGATAGAGAACTGAGATTGTAGATGCTTGTTCCAGGGGCTGGGGAAAGGCTCAGGGCCTGATAATCCCATCTCCTTGGATTTCCTGGGTACCTTTGGGCACCTCATCCCACAAGCCCTGCTGGAATCTCCTAGGGGAGCTTGTAACATCCTGGGCCTGCCTGTTAAATCTGGGGAAAGGCCTTTTGGTTTTTGGTTTTGTAATGCCTTTGGTTTTGTAATGCTCCTTGGTGACTACAGTGCGGAGCTGTCTTTAATAGGAGAGTCCTTCGTCATTGGTGTTTTGCTTGATAGTCTTGGGGGTATGAAAGAATAAGTTCTGCACAGCTAGCTGGAAACTATGGATAGGGGCTGTTCTGGGCTTGTCATTGTGCTCCTTGACCACTTAAGCAACTATGGCGCCACTGTCTCTGTGGAGATGGGCCCTTTCCTGCCTGCCAGCAGTGCCCACAGAATTGCGTCAGATCCACTCCACCCTTTGTTTCTGGATGCTGTGGGTGAGGGTATCAGTCTCTGCCAGCTGGTTGCTCTGCGTTCTCCCTGTTGTTCCCACATCTGCAGCTGCTGGTGCTCCCCTGCTAGCCTCTCAGGAGCTATCCCGGAAATAAAGGATGAGGGACATAATAGCACTCTCCACTCTCAGGCTGTTGCTTAAGGCTCCGGTCCTGGCTTTTGGTAAAGTGAATTTTCTGACAACTGGTGACCTGGTCTGGCCTGAGGTAGCCATTTTTAAGATGCTCGCCCTTCTCATTGTGTGATGGGACATGAGGGTGACCTCATGAGGGCAGGTGAGCAAGGAATGGAGGAGACTCTCCATTCTTTTTTCTACCCCCAAGGCTGTCTCTGGAAGATTTCCAGAGATGAAAGGGAAATTGGGGCCTAAGGGGAGATGTTGAGATCCCCTTGCTGGTCCTCCAGGCCACCATCTGTGTTTAGTGAGTTTTTAACTCAGCAGACTCCTTAGGGAGGCAGTAGGGAGCTTCTCCAAGGGTGAGGCTACAGACACCAGGCAGCCTCCCTCCCACATGGGTGTTTAGGTGCCCTGGGAGTGTTGCCTTCTCCTGTCACAAGCAGTCTCTTTAAGGGGCTGGGGTAGCTTTGTTCATGACTGCTTGGCCAGCCTGACATGAGGTAGGGCAGACAGGATAATGGCTTGGGCTTCCAACACCATAGCTTTCCAGTCTTTCTTGGGTTAAAATGATGCTGCTGGGAAGTGGCAACTTGAAAAAGATGACGTTATTGGCAAAATGCTGCTGCTGCACTATTTTTGAAGCTTTGCTATGGAGAATTTAAAGCTTCCTTACAGAGAAAAGTAGGCAGAACAGGGTGATAAATCTCACCTCTCCCACATCAACTCTCCCTTATGTTTTGAGTAATTTCCAGAATTGTGGTCTTTAATCTGTGAGCATTTTGGAGTGTATCACAACTCCCTAAATGCACCTAAAACGCATTGTTATGCCATGTTATTACTCCTCAGTCCATTAACTGTGCAGTGTATTCAAGTTTTCATTTTTTGTTTTTGATAGTTTGAATTAGAATCTCAGTAAAGTGTGCATAGTGTAATTACTTGATGTGTTTTAAATTTCTGTTGATCTTATGCTCCTTCTCTACCTCTCTTTTCCCTTCTGCAATTTTTGAATAAACAGGCTTCTGTGTCCCTGGGTTCCCAGTTGTCTTAAGTTGTCACTCTGCAATGCTTTTGGGGGTGTTCCTGTCCTCTACCTCTCTTCAAGTTAGGAGTTGGGTATTTGTGTGAATGGTCTGGTATCAAGTGCTTTAGAGCCTCTTGTGGCCAGTGGCTACAAAATAACTATTCTGTCATTGCAGAAAGCTCTTTTGGATCTCTGCTGTAGGTGTGAGTTGTTGATCAGCTTCAGCTTTGGTTGCTTGTGGGGACCACTTCTTGGGTGGTTTGTGCTGCTGATTTTGGCCAGGAGTTTACCTTGGCCTGGTGGTGTTTTGTGTTTTAGGACTAGACTGAAACACATACTAGGGACTCAGTAGGTAATTGGTTCACTGGTTTCAAATATAGGGGCCTTAGGGTCTTTTGTTTGCTGGGGGTATTGAGAGCCTTGGCGTTTCTTCCCCTAACCGCTAAATAACAGGAGATTGATGAGAGGAGGCTCAGCCCAGGTGTCTGTGTATTGGATAGGGATGTGAGGGAAAGCAGGCATCTGTGTGCAGACCTCAGGGCTTGGTGGGGGTTAGCTTGGGTCTAATATATTAGTATATGTGCTGGCAAAGTGAGGACTTGGGCCTAATGCATTTATTGTATCTGTCACGTGCATTGCTACTTTAGGGGCAGCAGAGGGTCCTCAAGCTCCTGTTATAAGCCCTGGGTCCTGACAGCCAGGACTGTGGGTTGTCACTGAAGAAGATTGAGGCATTTCTGTCCAGCTGTGAGCCTCCATGAGCCCTCACCAGATGTAGGGCCAAGTTGTGACTTGTCCAACCCTGGGGTCTATGAGACCACTGTTAGGCTCAGAGGAGCCCATATTAAGCTGACATAGATTCTATAAAGACAAAGACAGATGATGGAGAGGGAACCTAGAAGGACCTCAGCTGCAATGAAGCCAAGACTCAAAGTTTGTGCAGGAGCTGCCCAGGACCTGGCAGAACATTCCAGACAAGAGAACAGCCATATGAGGTCCCTGAGGCATGTGGTGATACAGCAGCAGGAGACAAGATCTTTATGGGGAGATCAGGTAGGGAGGGCATTATCAGGTCTAAGAAGAGAAGCATGGCCAGCACCTTCTAGAAGGAACCCTAGCTGCTATGTGGAGATGCAGGGGAAGATGGCACCATGCAAGCACTGCTGGCTGACCTTCTGGGTTCTGAGCTTTGCCTCTTACAAGGTGCCACCGTTGGGAATTCAGAACAGAATGTGAAAGGTAACTTAGTCTTCTAGTTTGTCAAAAGTGGGAACAACAATAAACTTCTATATTTGGTTGTCAAAGGAAAGGAGAAGAATTATTTTCCAGGTAAGGGAAACATCTCATGTATAGCTTGCCTTCCTCTGCAGTACTTAAAGACCTAAAAAGATGTACCCCAGAGCACATGTAGCCTGCAAAACCTCAGCAGCTAGTGGCCTGCAGGAATACCTGAGCATCATGCTGCAAGAATATCTGTGGGGATAAGAAACATCTGCAAATCATCCACCTGACACAGGACTTGTGGCCACAACATACAAAGAATTCTTAGATCTCAGTCACAAAACAAATGACCCTGACAGGGCATGATAGCACATCCCTGTAATCTCAGTATTTGAGAGGCTGAGACAAGAAGATCACTACAAATTCAAGGCCAGTGTGTGTTCCATAGTGAGTTCAAAGCCAGCCTGAAATACACAGCAAGACCCTTTTTTTTTTTAAGACCCTCTCTTAAAAACCAGAAGAAAGCAAACAAACAAACAAACAAAAAAACCCAAATGGCTCTGTAAAAAATGGGGAAGACTGGAACAAACATTTTTCCACAGGAGAAATATCACTGGCCAAGAACCACAGGAAAAGATGCTCAACATTGTTAGTCATTAGGGAAATACAAAATCAAAACCACAGTAAGACACCAGTTCATAGCTACTAGGATGCAGTTGTCAAAGAATCACAAGTATTGATGAGACTGGGGAAGAAATGAGAACCCATGACCTCTGATAAGAGGGGCAGTGAAGTGATGCCTTCTTGGAAGAGTTTGGCAGCTCTTCATACAATCACATGAAGTTACATAGGACTCTGCCTTTTCACTCCTGGGTATTTACCCAAGAAAAATTAAAATAATGTCACACAAAGATGCATTCCTTCACCATCATATTCACAGTACCTAGGTGGTGGGAAATTTTTTTTTTTTATTTGTTTGTTTGTTTGAGACAGGGCTTCATTATATAGTCCAGGTGGCCTTGAATTTATTGTGTAGCTCAGGCTGGCCTCAAACTTGTGACTAGTCTTCCTGCCTCAGCCTTCTGAGTGCTGGGGTTATAGGCATGCCCCACCATGCCTGCCTAACACCCCAAAAGTTTCAGTAATGAGTGGGAATACCGTGATGGGCCACATAGGCTAAGGCAGGAGGGTCACCACAAATTCAAGGCCAACATGAGTTCCATAGTGAGTGCAAGGCCAACCTGAACTATGTAGAAAGAGCTTGTCTCGGGCTGGGGATTTAGCTCAGTGGCTTAGGCGCCTGCTGGCAAGTGTGAGGTCATGAGTTCAATCCCCAGTACCAAAAAAAAAAAAAAAAGAGCTTGTCTCAAAAAACGAAAGTAAACAAATGAAAACCAAAGGCTTTGTAAAAAACAGAGAAAGGACCTAAATAGACATTTCAAGGGGTATGTCTGAAGAAGGATATGTTCATCCTTGGATGGCGGAAACAGTCATACATGGGCAGCGCACATAAGCTCTGAGAACATGGTGCTCAATGAAGTGGTCACCCCAGAGGCCACATATCCTGTGACTCCTTTAATGTGAAAAGTCCAGAAAAGGCAAGTCCACAGAGATAGAAAACAGATTAATGGTCACTTATATCAGGGAAAGGATAGGGTGGTGAAGGGGTGATGGCCAAGGAATGTGGGATTTCTTTTTGGGATGATGAAAATGTCTTGAAATAGACAGTGATAGTGGTTGTACAGCTTTGTGGATATACTGAAAATTGCTGAATCATTTGTCTTCCAAGGGTAAACTTTCTGGTGTATAAATTATATCTGAATTTTAAAAAATCGCTGAAGAAATTGCTAAGGAGTTATAGGTCCTTGCTGCCTTGTTGCCCTCTCTGGTGCCCTCTGCTGAATCCTGTGTTAAGCCCTTTATGTCCTTTCATAGGCATCTCACTGTGGTACTATGGGACTGGAATCACTGTTGGTCCCGTTTTATAGACCAGAAACCTGAGATTGCCAGAGAGTGATTCACTTCTTAGGGGCACATAGCCAGTGAGTTGTGGCAGAGGTGATGAGTTCACCATGCTCTGGGGCAGCCCCCATCCCCCCACCAACTGCATGCAACACCCTGGTGCCAGGGAGAGGTGACAGTGAGGCCTCCTGGAGTGTGCTACGGTGTGTTTGTGGAGAGACCTAGGGGCTGCTGAGCTCTTTGCTCATGTATTTCCACTAATTCTTACTGGACTCTCTAGCCATTTTTGCTGTGGTCCTGGATAGTTTCCTTTTAGCTTTAAGAAGGAGGTGTGGGGATCTAGTGTTAATCCTGAGTTCACACATCTTGGGTCCTTCACTTTCTCTTATGATCTTGGCCATGTCACTAGCCTCTCTGATAGTGTTTCTTTGTAAATGGAGCACCATGATTACATTTATCTTTCAGAGTTGGGGATTTATGATGCATCAGCAGGCGCTCACTGCCAGGCCCAGTAATCATAACCATTGTATAGCTCTCTTCTTAGCTCCTTCTCCATGGTCTGTAGGGGCCCATTGGTTTGTAATTAGATATCAGTCACCAGGAGCCAGATCCTAAGACCTGCCTTGCTGGGGGCAGATAGAACACAAGAGCGTAAGATTGAGACATTTACAGATCAGGTGCTGTGACCTACAGGGTGAAGAACAGACCAGTCTGAGTAGGCAAACTCCTATACATACCTCAGCACCCAGCCCAGGAAAGCCAGAAGTTTAGAAGTCTTCTTGTTTTCCCTGGTCTGATCTAAGAGGTAGTCTTCAGTGCAAAGGTTATGGGGATTCATGAGGCCTGGGTTGTGTCCTCTTCTTTTACTCTGAGAAGGGATCTTGCTAAATAGTTCAGTCTGTCATGGATCTTGCAGCCATCCTTCTGCCTCAGCCTTCTAAGTGTTGGGATTACAGGTACACATCACCACACCTGGCTTGGTCTTGCCTCTTGAGAGCGAGACTTTTTTTTTTTTTTTAAATTTTTGAGACAGGGTAACATTCAGGCTGGCCTTGAGTTCCCTTGTAGCCCAGGCTGGTCTTGAACTTGGAACAATCTTCCTGCCTCAGCCTCCTGAGTGCTGGGATTACAGGTGTGCACAATTATGCCTGGTAGCTTTTCTGTTTTTAATGCATTCAAATGTGCATATGTGACAATGAAGTTATGTGGAGTAAGCCTGCAGTGCATACCCTCCCATTTTGCCTCTCCTTTTGTCGTGAGTAATGGTGATGTGTCTGACTGCTGCACTCTGTTTAGTGTCCCTGCTTATGACAGCATGCTGCCCTGAAGCCAGCCTTGGCCATCATGCATACACTGGTAGATCTTTGTGCGGGTGTCTCTGGTGAATATTTTTGGACTTTTGGGAGCTTTTTAGAAAGTTATGCCAAGTGTATATGACCCTCATTTCTACTCCTTCCAGGTCTTCTAGAGACTCTCCAATCTTTTTGCCTTCCAAAGCATGAGAAGTCTCCACAATGACTTCTCCTCCCTTGTGTTGGCTGTTGTGAGGCTTGTGTCAGGCTACCATCTTGAGACAGCTAACAATGTGGCTAATGCCAAATGTGGGTCCCACAACTGCCAACCCCTCCCTGGGCTTCCCCCAGCCATAGAGAACCAGACTGCTGCTACTTTTACTCTTCTACCTGGGGTGCTTCTGCCAAATGGGCAGGATGCATAGAGACCCCAACTCCTGAGGGAGAGTCTGGCTGGGATTGGTTTCCACTGAGGAGGCCATTTTGGATGGAGATGCACATTTTCCTTTCTGGAACACTGTGGCGGCAGCCAGAGCCAGCAGCCGGAGCCCAGACAGCCGCCTGCCTAGCATTCTGGAATGAAAACATCCAGCTTCTCCCGCAGCAGCCGTCTGGGGTGGCGGCTGTCTGGGCTCAGCACTCCTCTTGGCCTGGCCAGGCGTGGGCGCAGCGGTGGAGCCAGCATCCTCCTGCAGGATGGGGCGCAGCTGGAAAATGCAGCTCATATCCTTTCCGGAACACCTCGTTCTCTCTGGCTTGGCAGCCATTTTTGCCAGGGGGCCCCATTGTGCCTGGGTAACAGTGCCAGGGACAGGGGCTGCACTTAGAGGCCAAGGGGGAGTACTTCTTTTCTTTTAGCTCTGGTCAACTGCTGTCCCCACCTCTAGCAGTCCCCTGCTCTGAAGGCAGGTAGGATCCTATGAGGCTACCTTGGGGACACTTTGTCTCTAGGTAAGAGCAGAAGCCATCTCTTCCTTCTGGTCATGTGCAAAGGTTAGGGCCGCGGCAGGAGGGTCACAGCTGTGGGAGTGGAGTGGGCTAAAGGGTCCTCAGTCAGCATCCATGCTGCTTTCTAGCTCTGGTATGGGGCAGGTTAATGCTACTGGCCATGCCCGAGAGCTGAGTGAATAATGCAAATGAGTAATGGGCCTGCCACCTGGCCTATTGTTCCTGCCCACAGTAGGGGACAATAGCCCTTAAAAAGCAAGGGCCCCCAGTTTTCTCCTTGGACAGCCTGGGTCTACTGGCCACCCTGGACTTTTCTGGGGGCAATGTAGGGGTAGAGACAGGTCTCTCTGAGCCTCAGGCTGTGATGGGATATGAGCCACTGGCAGTCCTGGTACTGAGTCCTGGTACTGAGTACACTGGTGTTGTATTCCCCTCATGGCTGTGATGGGATATGAGCCACTGGCAGTCCTGGTACTGAGTTGCTGTGTGCCAGGGCACCAGAAGGGGTTTGGAGGGTCTCTCAGCATTGACATTTTTCCCACCCTTCCTCTATAAGGGGGTCCCAGTGTTCCAGCTGCAGATGGGAGGGGGTGAGCCTACCTGCCCACCCTGGTTCTGTTAATGCCTAGATGAGTGGATGGTTCCCTCTGTGGAACTCTGCAGTTTTTCCCTCACAGTGCAGGGGGGTCCCCCCACCTTTGGCTCTGATGCTGAAGCCTCTCATCCTTATCTGTGGGTCCCAGCAGGATCCTAGGTGAGGTGGGAGATGGTACTTGATGTCTGTGACAAAGGATTCTGTATGGACAGGCAGACCCCACAGAATGTCCTGTGTCACGTGGGGGTCCTTCTGCTCCCCCTGCACCAACCCTGAGACTAAGACCTTCAGATCCCAACTCAGCTGAGGTACCCTTGTTCTTTCCCTCTTGTTTCAAAGGCTGGCCCCCTGCTGCTTCCTGGACCTTGGTTTGGAACCAGGTAGGAGGTGGGCATCAGAGTGCAGAGCAGGGTTGGGTTGGCTGGTCTCCTGTCCCTTTTACCCAGAAAATCCAGGGTGGGCATATTCAAGAGCCCCCCCCCCAGTGCTCTGTGCATGTTTTTCTTCAACTCTCTCTCTCTTAAACTTGAATTCATTAATTTAAACATCATTTCCGGGGCTGGAAGCCAAGCTCACTTGCCATAAATAGAAGAGAACAAAAGCAAAGAGAGCAAAGGGAGTGAGGCAGAGCAAGGGTGTTGGATGCTCCTGGCGCAACTGCTGGGCTCCTGAAAGGAAAGTACATTAGTGCTGAAGGTACTGTGGCAAGGCCAGAAGGGCTCACTCTCCCCTGTCTCCTCTGCCAGGCTGGGGGGTAAGGGGAGCCCTCTCCCTATGAGTTCTCCTTGCATGTACCTTGGCTCTGACTCCTGGAAGGATGCTTCTAGGAGGTCCCCAAGCTTGGCTGACGAGACCCTGTTTCCTCCAGGGAGCTAATGAGTCTGACTGACTGGGCCTGAAGGAGATGGGGACCCCTACCCACCTTATTGTCCTGGTTGCTGGAGGGAGGAGGTTGGCTCTGGAGGAGTAGGTTACATAATGTCCACAGGCGGCCCCTCAGAGCCATTCCCCTGAGCCCTGTTTCCAGTACGGCGGCCAGTGCGGGGCGGGGGTGCTGGGCCTGGCACTTGCCTGCCTGCTGACCACATGCTTTTGGAATGTGCAGATGTTTCCTTGGGGGCTCCAGCTGGCCGGCACACCTCTTCCAGCATCTGGACTGGGGAGTGGGCATCCTCACCACTCCTCACCTTAGCGGAGGAGGCAACCGAAGCCATTCAGCTGTAGGTCAGGGTCAGGCTTGTCTGCAGCCTCTTGTTTTTGCATCTCTAGAATAGAGGTAGATCTCAAACCTGTGCCATGGTTGAGGCATTTATAGTGGCTCTCCTTGACCTTCCCCTGCACATCCTAGTGCATACCTTGACACATAGTCATCCCCCTTCTCTAGCAAGCCACCTTGAGACCACCTGCCCTCTTTGCCCCCATGTGGCCTAGGGGTGAGCCCTTTGTGGGTAGGGAAGTTGGGAGCAGACCCTGAGACATTCCTGGGTGGTATAAATATTCCCAGGGGGGCTGAAGCCCACTTGCCATGTGAGGTGCACTCCACATGTGGCAGTGTGGTGTGCCAGGATAACCAGATGTCTTTCCCTGTAATGTCTGATCTGGAAGGCAGGGAGAGGAAGAGAGCCTTGTTATGGGAGGTGCAGTAGGGTTTTTACCTCTCCCAGCATACTTACCACTTCGCAATAGGCAGAAGGGGCAACGGGGTGGGGGTGGGGGTCTGTACACCTCTGTCACTGACTGTGGAGTTAGTGTCTGAGTTTCTTGGGCAGTGGAGAGCAGGCCTGCCAGGGATATGACATGTGTGTGTATGTCTCTTGTTTTTTGAGACAGGGTCTTGCTATGTAGTTTAGGCTGGCTTTATTAGGCTGGCTTTAAACTCACTATGTAGCCCAGACGGGCCTTGAACTAATGGCAATCCTTCTGCTTCAGTGTCCCAAATGCTAGAATTATAGACACAAGCTACAGCGTGTCTCATTGCCATGGTCATCTGCCTGTCTGCAGTGTATGTGATTCCCCAGTCCCCTCCCCCCATCTTGAATTTGCCTGACCGCCTCCAACATTGGCTACAAGATCTCTGAAAGCTGCTGGCTTAGGCCTTGCAGGGTCAGAGGGTCTAGCTGGACCCCATTTGACCCAGACCTCTCTAGGGTGCCCCTGCCAGGCTGCTGGCTTTCCTTCTATGAGGGATGAGGGGCCATGGGGCAGTTGCAGCCTGACTTTCCTTGGTACCCTTGCTTCTGTATCCCTTCTTTTTTTTTTTTTTTGGTACCGGGGATTGAACTCATGACCTCACGCTTGCCAGGCAGTGTGTCCCTTCTTTTTATGGTGTCTGATGCCTGTTGTGTCACTTACCTGATCCTTGCAGAAACCCAGAGTGTGGGGCCAGGACATCAAGCTCTAATGACATCATGTGGGGAATGTGAAAGAAGCTCAGGGCACTAGGGGATGGGGCTGGCCAGACTTTGATATTCACCCAGAACTGTGATGGCAGCAGCAGATGGAGATGTGGAAAGCTGTTGTTCCAGTTCTTGTGTCTGTGGGCAGCAGGGCTGGTTGGGGACTCCTGGGTAGCCCTCCAGTTTCTCTAGTGTCTACTAGGTCCCTGCAGTTCACGTTACCATATCCTGCTCATGTAGATGCTCCTGGGGATATCAGCAGGGTCCCAGATCCTCTATGATTTTCTGTGCCACAGCCATGGCCTAGGCAGGTTCTGGGGAGAAATGCCTGATGGTAGGACTGTCTTTTAGCCCTTTTTTTAAAGTGGCAGTTGGGACTGAATTTAGGGTTTCATTGAGACAGAATTTCAGTAAATTCCCAAGATTGACCTTGAATTTACAATCTTCTTGCCTCAGCCTTCTGACTTTTTTTTTTTTTTTTTTTGTCCTGCAAGCTTTTATTGACGTGCACAGTCCGGGGAGGGGTCTAGATCTTGTTAAAGGCAGCCACGTCCATGGACTGCACGTAGTCCTCAAAAGCAGTGATCCGCTCCTCCAGCAGATCTGTCCCGACTTTATCATCTTCGACCACACACTGTATCTGCAGCTTTTTAATTCCATAGCCCACTGGAAACAGTTTAGAGGAACCCCAGACCAAGCTATCGGCCTGAATGCTTCGGACGCACTCCTCTAACTTCACCATGTCTGTCTCGTCGTCCCAGGGTTTCACATCTAGCAAGGTGGAAAGACTTGGCAACAAGTGCAGGTTTTTTGGCTTTCTTGGACTCGCACTGTGCCAGCCGTTCCTCCCTTAGCCTCTTTGCTTCTTCGCTTTCCTCTTCATCGTCAGACCCGAAGACATCGATGTCGTCATCGTCTTTACTGTCTGCAGCCCCACTTCCGGTGGTGTCTTCCACATCCGCAGGGCCATACTTTCCTAAAGCTTTCTTCACTCCTGGCAGACTGGCCTTTTCTTTTTCGTAAGACTTGATGTGATTGTACCAGCGCAGGGCATGACACAAGTTACAGGTGTGTGCCACCATGCCCAGCTCTTTCTTTTAAAAAAAAAATTGGAGTGGAGGATTTTGCTTTATGGTTTGTTCAGTGTTCCTAGTAAGGGTATTATTAGTTTTTAGTCAATAATTCAAATTGTAGCACTTGTCCCAGTTTGTCGTGCTTTTTAAAAAAATGCTTTTTGGTTTGGAGCCTGAACAACAGCTTTCCATATCTCCAGAGTCTGTTTTGCTCAGGCTGATCCAGTGGTTCTAGAACTCTTGGGCTCAAGGAATCCTCTTGCCTCAGCCTCCTGAGCAGTTGGGACTGTAGATGTGTGTCATTGAGACTGGTTTCATCCAGCCTGTAGTTTGTTTTCTGATTTTATTAATGATGTTTTTTGTGGAGGTTGAATGTTTTTGGTATTTGCTTGCTTATTTGTTTATTGTGGTACTGGGAATTAAACCCAGAGCCTTTGCACTGAACTACATTCTTAGTCTATTTTATTTTTTATTTTGTGGCAAGGACTTGCTAAGTTGCTAAATTGCCCAGGCTGGAATTGAACTCATGATCCTACTGTCTTAGCCTCCCAGAATGCTGGGATCACAGATGTGTGCCTGGCTAGGTTGCATGTTTCAGAAAGTAGTTGGTTCTTTGGTCTTTGATGCTTTGTTTCTGCTCTTAGATTCATGCAGTGGAAACTTGTGACTGTTCCCATTGTTCTTGGTCGGTGTTTCCTGGGTCACTTAGGTTGTATATGTTTTGAGTTGTGAAGGTGAGCTCTGGTTCTAGTGCTCATACTGTGGTTGCTTATGACTTGTTCACCTCTTGAAGGTTCTTGACAGCTAGAGGCTTTTTATAGTTCCTTCTCCTTTGTTGGTGTCTTAGTTACTCTTTATTCATTGCTGAGACAAAATACCTGATGCCCAAAGTTGGGAAAGGAAAGGTTTATTTCTTACAGTTTTTGGAGGTTTCAGTCCATACTCAGTTGGCTCCAAGGCGGGGTGGCATGGTGGGGCCGCAGTTCATGGCAGCTGCAAACAGCAAGCGGGACCGGCAAAAGAGACACACCTTCTTCCTGCCATTATATCACATCCTGGCTCCACCCCCTAGGAGGGTGTAGCACTGACACCGTAAATCCAAGCACTAGACAATGAACCAGTCACAAATGTACAATGCAATTACATGAGGCTTGGGGGCCACCGACATAAACTATGACAGTTGTATACAAGGCTCAGTGGGAAAGAGCATAATTCATTTTTCCATGTTTCTTGATGATCCTTGTCATAGCTGGATGCAGAGAAACCTTTTTTTTTTTTTTTTTTGTGCTGGAGATCGAACTCACGACCTTGTGTTTGCCAAGCAGGCACTTACACCACTGAGCTAAACCCCCAGCCCCTGTATTATCTTTCAGATGCAATAAGGGTTTTTTTTTTTTTTTTTTTTTTTAAGTTGGTACCAGTGATCGAACTCACGACTCATTTTTTATTTTTAATTTTTGGGTTTTGAGGCAGAGTTTTTCTGTGTTGTCCAGACTGGCCTGAAATTTGTGAACTTCTTGCTTCAGCTTTCTGAGTGGTGGGATTACAGGCCTGTATCACTATGCCCAGTGGAGTTCGTAATTGGTTGTGTTGAATTTGAAGTTTGTTGTAGACCATCACTATCACTGTGATGTAGGCTCACCCACTAGGGTCCTTCTCTCTACTTATCTTACCTTTTTGCCCCCACTGTATCTTGGGAACATTCTGAGGTTTTTCCCTCTACCGGTGGATAGCAGCAGTGGGGCCCTGTCAGCCCTGGTGCATTCTGAACCCCAGATGGTAGTGTGAGACCATCCTGCTAGGGTAGGGCAAGGGGTTGGTGTGGGGCCTTGGACTTGTAGGAGTGGGACCAGGTAAAAGGGGCTGTGCCCATCTAGACTGTGCTCATGCAGCAGTTCTGTATGGCTGTGCCTTGTGGCACTCAGCAAAGGGCTGAGATGGGTTCAGACCACCAAGTGTCACAACTTTCCTCGCCTCAGTTTCCCCAGATGAGTGTTCATTCAGATGCTCCATGAGAAGAACCCATTCTCAGACCCTGGAAATGGGGAACTCAGAGGGTAGGAGGCTGCAGCTTGGGTGTGTTATTACATCCCTAAGCGTGGGACCAGGGATGGCTGTATGGCCAGCCTGGGGCTTCTGCCCTGACCTGCAGCTGCCCTGCTCCTCAGAGATGTCTCCCACAACTTGCTCCAGACGCTGGACGTCGGGCTCCTGGCAAACCTTTCAGCACTGGTGGAGCTGTGAGTGTCCCCTTCTTGGCAGTACCTGACTTATCTAGCATGCTGGGGATTACTCAGGGTGGGCAAGTGGCAATTGCCTGTCATCGTATCATTACAAGGACTCTTGTCACTGCCTAATCCCTTCTGTCTTCCAGGGATATAAGCAACAATAGGATTTCTACATTAGAAGAAGGAATATTTGCTAATTTATTTAATTTAAGTGAAATGTAAGTTGCTTTGCTTTTGATGGTGTCAGTGGCTATACAACCTGTCCCCCAACATTCCTTCTGCCCTCCTAACTGGGCTCCTGACCCCTCCCCAATTTGATGAACAGTTTTCAGGCCTACCAGAGGGCAGAGGGGACCCTTCTGGGCTGCCCCTCTCAGCCTGATCCCCCATACCTGTTTTCTCTGCAGAAACCTAAGCAGGAATCCATTTGAGTGTGACTGTGGTCTGGTGTGGCTGAAGCGCTGGGCAGAGGAGCAGCAGGTTCATGTGGTACAACCAGAGGAGGTCAGATGCACAGGGCCTGGCTCCCTGGCTGGCCAACCCCTCCTCGGGCTGTCCTTGGTAGACAGCAGCTGTGGTGAGTGTGGACCAGATGTGGAGTGGCTCTGTCCTCCCTGACAGGACCTAGGCCAGGAGGGTCTGCAGCCCTTTCTGGAGCAGCAGAATGGCCCGGAGAAAGATGGGTATAGGGGTTAGGAAGGTCCCTCTGGAGAGATTGGGACTTTGGGGGTCTGATCTAGGAGTAGGGGTGGGAGGGCAGGGAGGCTTCCCTGCTTAATGAAGCCAAGAGAAGGTAGGCTTCTACAACCAGCATATCTGTCTGTTCCAGGTGAGGAGTATGTTGCCTGCCTTCCTGACAACAGCTCGGACACCATGGTGCTGGTGGCCTTCTCCACTACTCACAAGGGCCCATTGGCACCTGAAGCTTGCAGCACTTTTTGCTTCTTAGGTGGCCAGGGTCTAGCAGCCCTCTCAGAGCAGGGCCAGTGTCTGTGTGGGGCAACCCAGACCTCCAACATTTCAGTGGACTGCCTCTCCCTGTGTTCTAGCTCCCTGCCTTCCACCCCTGCCTGCGGGGGCCCTACCTTCCTCCAGCATGTCTTCCCTTCTTCCCCAGGGGCCACCCTGGTGGGGCCCCATGCACCCCTGGCCTCTGGCCAGCCAGCAGCCTTCCACATCTCTACCACCTCCCTTCCTCTCAGCACTATATGCTGGGACTTTGGTGATGGCTCTCCTAAGCTGGACGTGGCTGGTCCTGCTGCCACCCACCGCTATGTGCTGCCTGGGCACTATCATGTGACAGCAGTGCTGGCTTTGGGGGCTGGTTCGACCACACTGGAGACAGAGGTACAAGTAGAGGTGGCACCTGCTGTTCTGGAGCTTGTGTGCCCATCCTCTGTGCACAGAGATGAGAGCCTTGAATTGGGTATCCGGAACCGTGGAGGCTCAGACCTTGAGGCTACCTACAGCATCTTAGCCTTGGACAAGGAGCCAGTCCAAGGTAGGTACCTCTTCAGCTGGACCCTCTCCTGCCTTCCCTCCCCTGCATGGCTGGGGTTGGGGCAGAGTCCACACTTTGGTCATGGCTGCACATTGATGCCTGGTCTCTGCCCACCATCCCCCAGTAGTACATCCGCTCTGCCCCTCGGACACGGAGATCTTCCCAGGCAATGGGCACTGCTACCGCCTGGTGGCAGAGAAGGCATCCTGGCTGCAGGCACAGGAGCGGTGCCGGGCCTGGGCTGGGGCCGCCCTGGCCATGGTGGACAGTCCTGCAATCCAGCACTTCCTGGTCTCCCAGGTTACCAGGTGCCTGCCCTCTGCCCCCTCCCCCGATCCTGGGCCACAGAAGGGTGGGATTTCCAGGATGGGAGTGTGGCAGAAGCCAAGTTGAGATGGGGAGGCTGGGGGGAATCTTGTCCTGCCCCGTGAATGGCTGTTCCTACAACTCTACAGGTGTAGATGTGGACATGGTCTGGAGCAGCTTCTGTAAACATTTGTGGCTTGTGTCATAACAAAAGCTGGGCCCAGGCTCCCATCTGCCCTGTCTTTGCAGGGGAGGACTCTAGGCTTTTCTGACAGGGCTGGTTCTGGGGCACCTTGGAGAGGGTGTGCTTGCTGCTTCCTGTGCTCCTGTGCCTGCTCCCTCCCTGGAGAGGGGCAGGGCTCCATGGTGTGATACACCCACATCATGGAGAGCATGTCTTCCAATGATAGTGGGCCAGACCCTCATTCTGTGACTTAGAGTACACTATGGCTGGTGTGGGAGGTGAGGCTATATGCCCTCTCTCTTGGGTGTTCATGTCCTGGGCAAGGGTCAATTCCTGTTGTGCCAGTGGGTGATCCTACCCTGTATATCCCCAGTGCCCAGAAGCAATTAAGGGCCAGAGTGGCTAAGGCCCTTTCCCAGGTGGGCGTATGGGGGCCCAGCATGGCTCCTTCCCTCCGATGTGTTCACTCATTGTGCCTGTTTCCTTGAGCCCTGTTTCTAGCCCTGCTTCCTACCTTGGCAGTGCTGTCAGCCTATTTGGGGTCTGATGTGAGTCTGTTTTGGTTCCTAAATGCTGTACCTGCAGGGCAAAGTGTGGGAACCCATGGCCTTACATCTGAGGCAGAGCTTCATGTGGAGCCCTTGGTCATGCTGCATTGGCCTTTTGGGCATGGGTGGGTGCTGCCATAGACTTTGCTTGGTATGTCATGTCTCAGTTTCACCATCTTGAAAACAATGACAGTACTAGGGTCCACTTGCCAGGGTGCTATGAGGTGCATACCCTGAGAGCTTGGCCTGCCTACAATCTGCCCACAGGAGCCTGGATGTGTGGATTGGCTTCTCAGCTGTGGAGGGAGCAGAGGCAGGCCTGGCACCCCAGGGCGAGGCCTTCAGCCTGGAGAGCTGCCAAAACTGGCTGCCTGGGGAACCACACCCAGCCACGGCTGAGCACTGTGTGCGGCTGGGGCCTGCTGGACAGTGCAACACAGACCTGTGCTCAGCGCCACATAGCTACGTCTGTGAGCTGCGACCTGGAGGTGTGTTTCCCATTGCTTAATGTCAGCCAGGTGATTGCTGAGCACCTTCTCTTAGGCCTGGGCTGAGATTGTATCAAAGGAAACAAAGAATGGAGGGAGTGGTGCAGGGAGCAGCTGCCAGGTAGCTCAGTCTCAGGTCTGGCCCCACCCTGGATGTCGCCCTGTTGTCCCCGCAACCTGGCACCAGCACTCATTGCCCAATTACCATCTCCAGGTCCCGTGTGGGATGCTGAGAACTTCCTCATGGGAGTGCCTGATGGGGGCCTGCAGGGGCCCCTGATTCTGCTGACACCACAGGAAGCCCTTCTGCCCCCTCGGTGGCCTGTGGAGGTAGGCTGGATCCTCTTGTGTTCTGGTGAACACCCCTCCCACCGCCTGCTGCCAGTCCTTGTCTTACCCTGCTGTTGTGTGTCTTTAAGAAGCAAGTTGGCAGCAAGGTGTGGTGTGCCCAGCACTTGTGAGGCCAAGGCAGGAGGCTCACAGTGTTTTGGTTTTTTTTGAGGCAAGACCCTGCCTCAAAAAAAACCAAAACACCAAAAAAAAATGTTGTTTTGGGGAATATCATTTTAATGCTTATGACCAGCGTGGGCAGCTTAGAAATTGCATGTAGCACAGAAACAAAAAGCATCTAATCCAAAAAAAAAAAAAAAAAAGCATCTAATCCATTTATCTGGAAGAGCTGCTGCTTTCCTAGCCCTTGCTCTGGGTCATGGTGGTGAACCTATGCCTCATGCCATGACGGGTACTCAGAACCCTCTTCTTGAGCACATGAGCCAAGTCACCCCAGCATTGCCCTAGCAGCTGAGCCTCCGTTAGTGGCACACATAGGGGCCATGCCATGCTGGGAAAGGAGTAGTAGTGCCAGGCAGTGCTGCCACAAGCTATAACTCAGCCACAGTTCATCTGAGCTTTTGCATGATTAGTCAATATTCAGGTTTAATTGCAGTGTTGAGACTTTATGATAAATAAGTGGATTTTGGGTTGTAGTTTAGGCACTCAAAAAGGTTTGCCATCACTGTTCTGGGCAAATTATTTAATGCTTAATTTTTGAGTTTATTTTTTCTTCAATCAAGTTTTATGGGTACATTTTAGATATACGTAAGTATCGCATTCATCATAGATGGCTGAATTATTTTTGAAACCACAGGAGGAGGGCTGGTGATTTAGCTCAGTGGCTTAAGTGCCTGCCTGGCAAGTGTGAGGTCATGAGTTCAATCCCTGGTACCAAAAAAAAAAAAAAATGGCTGAAACCACAGGAATATATATATATATATATATATATATAATTAAGATGTGTTGTATACATATACCAACAGCCTGTGATGAATGTAATTGTTATGTATTACAAACATATACTAATAAAAATTAAATTTAAAAAGACTAGCAAGAGACCAAGAGTTAAGTAAGTACAAAACCACAGTAGGGCTCATGTTGTTCGTGGATGATTTTGATCTGAGTTTTCCCCCCAAGTGACAAAAAATAATGGCTGCAGTGGCCTCATGATGAAGGTCCTTCCTCCCCTCTATCCTGGTATTTGGGGTCAGGGAATCTAGGATCTGGGGTGTGTTCTCTGGAGCTAAGGTGGCTCTCTATCCACCAGGTCATGGTGTTCCCTGGCTTAAGCCCAACCCGTGAAGCCTTCCTCACTACAGCCGAGTTTGAGACCCAGGAGCTTGGATGGCCTGCCCAGTTGCGGCTTCAGGTGTACCGGCCTTCAGGAGGGGCAGGTGGGCCTCCACAATGGCAGTGGGAGCCAGAGGGCTTGGGTGGGCCCAGTTCTCAGGTCTTCTGGTCCCTAACCTTGAGATGAAAAGAGATGTGGAGTCCACAGAGACTTGCTCTGTGTGCCAAGGAAAGATTAGGTGAGGCCTACCTTATGGGGGAGAGTACTTTGGGTCAGTCAGCTGATCTTGTGGCAGAGGAGGTGAGGGGCCTTGGATACTACCTCGCTAGGTCTAACATTGAAGCAAGTAGGTAGGGCATCCCTAAGTGACCTGTTAGTAAGCCAGGTCTCGGTGTCCCTCCTCTCCCACAGGGGCTCCAGAAAATAGAAGTGAGCCTGATAACAGGACTGAGCCAGCCCCCAGATGTATGCCAGAGGGATGCTGGTGTCCTGGTGCCAGTCTCTGTATGCCACTGGATGCTGCCTGCCACCTTCAAGCCTGTGCCAATGAGTCCGTGGTAGGGCCTGGGCTCCCCAGAGCCACCTATGCTCTGTGGAGAGAGTTCCTTTTCTCCGTGCCTGCAGGGCCCCCCAGACAGTACTCGGTATGTGTCCTCACTCTGCCTGTCTGCTTCTGAGCAGCTTCCTAGTCCACCTTCCCCTCTGCTGCCTGAAGTCCTAGTCTTTCATCAACCAGACAGAACATGATAACTCTGAATAACCTAGCACCTTCACTCATCTCCATGTCCCTGTCCACTGCCAGCTCAGTGCCTTTGCATATTTCCCCATATAAAAAGCACCAGCTTGCTTTGTCTTCTAAATGAGAAACCCCTCTCATAACATGGTGGCTTCTTTGCAGCCTTTGAGTTCTCTGAGAAGGGCAGAGAACTAAGGCAGCTCATGTCATGTCTGCTGTATCCTCTGTGGGATCATGTAGCCTTTGTCTGCCTGTCCTTTTTGTTCCTCCCATGAGTATCTGGGCTGAGGGGACTCTGAAAAATGGATAATGGTGCTGACATCCTGGTGGAGGCCCTATCTGCCCATCTTTGCCCTGGTCCTGTGATCCCTGCCTGTAGGATATGACATAGTCCTGCCTCCTTCTCCCATAGGTAACCTTCCATGGTCAGGATGTCCCTGTGCTCCCTGGTGACCTCATTGGTTTGCAGCATGATGCTGGCTCAGGTGCCCTACTGCAGTGTCCCCTGGCACCCAACCAAGATGGCCCCAAGGTTCTGTACCTCTCTACCAATGCCTCCAACTGGCTAGCCCACCTGCCTACCCTGCTGGATGATGCTCGGCCTGGCCCTGCCTGTATCCTGCAGCTGGTCACAGCCACTGAACGACTCAGCCCTCTGCTGGGCCTAAGATCCAACCCTGGACTGCAGCATCCTGGGCGCTATGAGGTCTGGGCCACAGTGGGCAACAATGTGTCCACATACAACCTTTCCTGCAGCTTCAACGTGGTCTCCCCAGTGGCTGGGCTCCGGGTCATCTACCCGGCTACCCTTGATGGCCAACTCTACGTGCCAACCAGCGGCTCAGTCTTGGTGCTTCAGGTGGACTCTGGTGCCAATGCCACAGCCACAGCTCACTGGCCTGGAGGCAATGTCAGTGCACCCTTGGAGGCTGCCTGCCCTACCATGCTAGATGCCCTCAAGCCTATCTGTACCCAAGAGACCAACAACACCCTGTTTTCAGTGTTGGTACTTCCTGGGCTCAGCCAAGGGGAGCATGCTATGGATGTTGTAGTGCAGAACAGCGCTGGCCAGGCCAACCTTACTCTGAGAGTGATGGCAGAGGAACCCATTCGTGGCCTCCATGCTACGCCTGCTCCCGAGGCCCGGGTACTACAGGGTGCCCTGGTGGTGAGTGTGGTCTGTGACCTATCCCTGCTCCCCATCCCTGGCAAGGGTATGCACAGAAGAAGCCCCCTCCCCAGTGTAGAAGCTCCTTGGTCAACTGAGGGTAGAGCACAGTGGTCAGCACATTGTTTTCTAGCAGTTCCTGTCAGGAATGCTCAGACTGATGAACAATTTGTTCGTTTGTTTTCTTTTTCTTTTGTGGTGCTGGAGACTGAAGCCAGAGTTAAGTAACCCAGAGCTACCACTGAGGTACACCCCAGGCCTATTTAGAGTTTTTAAATTACTAAAAGGTCACAGTTACAGAGTCTGCTTTATAAACCCTTCTTTCCTCTCTCACTTTTCAAGAAGCAGGTTATTTGAAAAAACAAAACAAAACAAAACAAGTTGTCACCTTTAGCCCCTACCTCGAGAAACCCCCATGAGTCAGGTGTGTTTTGGGCCCTTTGCAGTCCTTCCATCTTGCCTGATGCATGTGCCTGTTGAGGTGGTATTTAAAGTATGAAGCTGCTGGCCACCCTGTGTCTCATCCCAGACATGCCCACTTTCTGCATAAAGGTCCTTTCTGACAGTTCTTTTATTTTTATTTTTATTTTTATTTTTATTTTTTTGACAGTTCTGTCATAACTGCAGTGTGCCCAATGCTGTGATTCCTAGTTTCCCCTGGACACACATGGTCTGTCAGCTGACACTGATCATCCAAGACCATGTGGCCCCCTGAGACTTGTGCACCTTTCTGCATGGCACCAAGGTGTCTAACTAGGGGGCTCCAGCAGGTGTCTAGAATAGAAGTTGATGAGGGCTTGGAAACCTGTTGACTCTGCTGCTAAAGTTAGGTCCACTTTCTCCACTTTACAGGTGGGAAAACTGAGGCACGGGGGAGTTAAGGCATAATCAAGACCATGCAGCTGGAGGTTTGAGAGCTGGCTTTGGCCCAGGCCCTCAATGCTCAAATCCAAGCTCAGTCCCTATGACACTTGGTCTCCTAAGTGAGGCAGGCCTGGGTACTTCTTTGTCCTCCTCAACATGGGTGTCTTAGAATTGTAGCTCAGCTGGTGGACCCCTGTCGTCTCTGTCCACTAGGCATGGACTTCTCCAGCAGCCCAGGGGGAGGCATGTGCAAGAGGGCAGATGGGGGCTGAGGCCAGAATCACAGCCTTGGGCAATGCCATGTCCTTTCCACAGCGATATAGCCCCATGGTGGATGCTGGCTCCAATGTGGTCTTTCGGTGGACCATTGATGACAAACAGTCCCTGACTTTCCACAATGTTGTCTTCAATGTCATCTACCAGAGTGCTGCCATCTTCAAGCTCTCGGTAGGTGGGGCAAGCAGATGAGGTCTTAGGGTCTTGGGGTATCTGGGTGCTTATTTTTGCCTTCTGTTGTGTTTTGTTTTGGTTTGCCCTGACTGTGAGTGAATGTGGGGAGACCAAGCTGGGGTTTGAGGTTTTGGCTGTTGTCTGTGGGCCCTATGCCTACTGATGCCTGTCTCTGCAGCTCACAGCCTCCAACCATGTGAGCAATGTCACTGTGAACTACAACGTCACGGTGGAGCGCATGAACAGGATGCGGAGCCTGCAGGTGTCTGCAGTGCCGGCTGTGCTGGCCCCCAACACCATGTTGGCACTGATGGCCAGTGTGATGGTGGACTCAGCTGTGGAGGTGGCTTTCCTGTGAGTGTCCTGAACCTAGAAGTGGGCAGCCAGCTTTTGAGGTCATGGTGGGGGTTCATTCCAGGCTATCAAAGTGTTCTTCTCCAGACCTCGTTTTGTCCTCTTTCAGGGTATTCTGTGGGAATTCTGTGAAAATCCATAGGAGGGTGTGGGAGACTCTAGTATTGCTAAGTTGGGCTGTATCTTTGACAAAGGAGCCAGGAAGGAGTGACTGCAGGAGCAAGTTGCTGCTGGAGCCATCCCTGCCCACTTGTCCCTGCCTGTCCTACTCATCACCTGCCCACTACTCTGGCAGGTGGACCTTTGGAGATGGGCAACAGGTGCTCGGCCAGTTCAAGCCTCCATACAACAAGTCCTTCCAGGTCCCGGACCCCACTGTGGCCCAGGTGTTAGTAGAGCATAATGCTACACATACCTACGCCGACTCAGGTGAGGGGCATATCCATTGCCCTGCTGGCTCTGTGCAGACAGCCCTCTCCTTGGGATGGTCCCCCAAAACATGTTCCCCTTTGCTGGAATGATGGTTTGGGGGCCTTACTAGAGTGAAGGAGGGGTACCTGGGCCTGAGGTGTGGGGACTAGACAACATTCCTGAGGCCCGGTTTCAAATTTCCTAAAAATTGGACCCTCTTGTTCTCTGCTCTCAATTCTTTTTTGGAGAGCAAACAGTGGGACCACTGTTTAATTACTTTTAAAATTCTCCCCTGTGGCACATGGTGCAGGTCACTACCCTATCACCCCCTCCCTACTTGCCATGTGCCCTCTACCCTTTGTTCATGTGTATCCAGTTGGGCTTGGAGATGCTTGGTCCTGTCTTTACCCTTTTACCTTCATCTCTGCCTCTTGGAGCTCTGTCCTATACATGTGTCCAAGAGGACAGCTATATGCTTTAAGGAAGCTGCCTCCTGAAACATGAGGTACTAGGTGGGAATTTAGCCATCAGGAGCCCCACTCAGGCCTCTCCCTGCAGGTGAGTACAACCTGACTGTCCTCGTGTCCAACGCCTTTGAGAACCTGACGCAGCAAGTGCCTGTGAGTGTACGTGACACACTGCCTGCCGTGGCCATAAGTGTGAGTAGCAGTACCCTGGTGGCCGGCTGGCCTGTCATCTTCTCACTGTACCCGCTGCCTTTGCCTGATGGTGTCCTATACATGTGGGACTTTGGGGATGACTCCCCTGTCCTAATACAGAGCCAACCAATGGTGAATTATACCTATACCAGGACAGGCACCTACCACATCTGCCTGGAGGTCAACAACACAGTGAGCAGTGTAGTAGCACACACAGATGTCCATGTCTTCGAGGAACTAAGTGGGCTGAGTGTGCAACTGAGCCCAGCTGTGGAGCAGGGAGCTCCTGTAGTGGTCAGTGCTACAGTGGAGACAGGTGACAATGTTACGTGGACGTTTGACATGGGGGATAGCACAGTGTTCACTGGCCCTGAGGCTACAGTGCAGCATGTTTATCTTCGGGCACAGAACTATACAGTGACTGTGGGTGCAACCA
Organism: Dolichotis patagonum; assembly: GCA_004027295.1. Classification (NCBI taxonomy): domain Eukaryota; kingdom Metazoa; phylum Chordata; class Mammalia; order Rodentia; family Caviidae; genus Dolichotis; species Dolichotis patagonum. Next base: position 21,776 of record PVJX010001602.1, on the reverse strand, counting down.
GCCCTGCAGGCCACTTGACTCAAAGCCTGCCTGTGCGTGTTTTTGTCCTGGAGGTACTGCGTATTGAGCCTGCCACCTGCATCCCCACTCAGCCTGAGGCCCAACTGACAGCCCATGTTGCTGGGAACCCTGCCCATTACCTCTTTGACTGGACCTTTGGAGATGGCTCCTCTAACACGACTGTTCAGGGGCACCCAACAGTGACACATAACTTCACAAGGAGTGGCATATTCCCCCTGGTGCTGATCCTGTCAAGCCATGTGAACAAGGCACATTACTTCACCAGTGTTTGTGTAGAGCCTGAGGTGGAGAATGTCACCCTGCGGCCTGAGCAGCAGTTTGTGCAGCTTGGGGATGAAGCCCGGCTGGTGGCCTGCCCCTGGCCCCGTTTCCCCTACCGGTACACCTGGGACTTTGGCATCGAAGACACTGTCCCAACCCATGCCTGGGGCCCTGAGGCAACAGTGGTTTACCGAGACCCAGGGTCCTACTTGGTGACAGTCACTGTGTCCAACAATGTCTCTGCTGTGAATGACTCAGCTCTTGTGGAGGTACAGGAGCCCATGGTAGTCACTGGCATCAGAATCAATGCCTCTCATGTGCTGGAGCTGCAGCAGCCCTATGTGTTCTCTGCCATAGGCCGTGGGCACCCTGCTACCTACCTGTGGGAGCTGGGAGATGGCACACAGCTTGTGGGCCCTGAGGTTATTCATGTCTACAACAGCACAGGTGACTTCACCATCAGGGTATTGGGCTGGAATGAGGTGAGCCACAGTGAGGCGTGGCTCAATGTCACAGTGAAGCAGCGCATACGGGGCCTGAGCATTAATGCCAGCCGTGTTGTGGTGCCTCTGAATGGCAGTGTGAGTTTTAGCACCACACTGGATGCAGGCAGTGATGTACGCTATTCCTGGGTGCTGTGCGACCGCTGTACACCCATCCCTGGGGGCCCCACCATCTCCTACACCTTCCGCTCAGTGGGTACCTTCAACATCATTGTGACAGCTGAGAATGAGGTGAGCACAGCCCAGGACAGTGTCTTCATCTACGTCCTTCAGTTCATCGAGGGCCTGCAGGTGGCAGGTGGTGGCAGCAGCTGCTGCTTTCCCACCAATCACACACTGCAGCTGCAGGCTGTGGTCAGGGACGGCACCAACATTTCCTATAGCTGGACCACCCAGAGGGATGGCAGCCCAGCACTAGTGGGTAGTGGCAAGAGCTTCTCACTCACTGTGCTCGAGGCCAGCACCTATCACATCCAACTGCGGGCCACCAATATGCTGGGCAGTGTCTCAGCCAACCGCACCATAGACTTTGTGGAGCCTGTGGAGTTTCTGACTGTGGCCGCCTCTCCCAACCCAGCTGCTGTCAATATGAGGATCACCTTTGTTGCTGAGCTGGCAGGTGGCAGTGGTGTGATTTACACTTGGTCCTTGGAGGAAGGGCTAAGCTTGGAGACCTCTGAACCATCTACCATTCATGCCTTTTCCACATCTGGCCTGCACCTGGTCAGGGTTTCTGCTGGGAACCAGCTGGGCTCAGTCAATGTCACCATTGAGGTGACTGTGCAGGTGCCTGTGAGTGGCCTTAGCATTAGGGCTAGTGAACCAGACAGCAGCTTTATAGCAGCCGGTGCCACTGTGCCCTTCTCAGGACACTTGGCCACAGGTACTAATGTAAGCTGGTGCTGGGCTGTGCCAGGTGGCAGCAAGCATGGCCAGCATATTAATGTGGGCTTCCCAGATGCTGGGGTCTTCTCCATCCAGCTCAATGCCTCCAATGCAGTCAGCTGGATCACAGCTTTGCACAATCTCACGGTAGAAGAACCTATCAGGGGCCTGGTACTGTGGGCCAGCAGCAAGGTGGTAGCACCTGGGCAGCTGGTGTACTTTCAGATATTGCTGGCAACTGGCTCGGCCGTCACTTTCCACCTGCAGGTTGGCGGGGCCAGCCCTGAGATGCTCCTCAGGCCCCATTTCTCCCATAGCTTCACCCGGGTTGGAGACCATGTGGTGAGTGTGCAGGCTGAGAACCATGTGAGCCAGGGCCAGGCGCAGGTGCGTGTCTTGGTGCTAGAGGCTGTTGACGGGCTACAGGTACCCAACTGCTGTGAGCTGGGCATGGTCACAGGCACTGAGAAGAACTTTACAGCCCGGGTACAGCGGGGCTCTCGAGTTGCCTATGCTTGGTACTTCTCCTTGCAGAAGGTCCAAGGTGACTCACTGGTCATTCTCTCAGGCCGTGATGTCACCTACACCCCTGTGGCTGCAGGGCTGCTGGAGATCCATGTGCGTGCCTTTAATGAGCTGGGTGGGGTGAACCTCACACTTGCTGTGGAGGTCCAGGATGCCATCCAGTATGTGGTGCTGCGCAGTGGCCGCTGCTTCGCCAACCGCTCAGCCCGGTTTGAGGCCGCCACGAGCCCTAGTCCCCGACGAGTGGCTTATCACTGGGACTTTGGGGACGGGGCTCCAATGAAGGACACAGAGGAACCTTGGGCTGACCACTCCTACCTGCAGCCCGGGGACTACCGTGTGGAGGTGAACGCCTCCAACCTGGTGAGCTTCTTTGTGGCTCAGGCCACAGTAACAGTCCAGGTGTTAGCTTGCAGGGAGCCTGAGGTGGACGTGACCCTCCCCCTGCAGGTATTGATGAGGCGCTCCCAGCGCAACTACCTGGAGGCTCACGTTGACCTGCGTGATTGTGTCACCTACCAGACTGAGTACCGCTGGGAGGTGTACCGTACTGCTAGCTGCCAGCGACCAGGCCCTATGGCACGGGTGGCCCTGCCTGGTGTAGACGTGAGCCGGCCCCAGCTGGTGGTTCCACGGCTGGCATTACCTGTAGGCCACTATTGTTTTGTGTTTGTGGTGTCATTTGGGGACACACCGTTGGCACGGAGCATTCAGGCCAATGTAACAGTGGCTGCCGAGCGCCTTGTGCCTATCATTGAAGGTGGCTCATACCGCGTGTGGTCAGACACGCAAGACCTGGTGCTGGATGGAAGCAAGTCCTACGACCCCAACCTGGAGGATGATGACCAGACACCACTTAGCTTCCACTGGGCCTGTGTGGCTGCTACACAGGTCAGCAATGTGGCAGGCCCATCTTCTGTACTTCCTTAGTTGGGCTGTGAGCAGTGAACACCCAGTGCTCCTTATGGTTGGGTGGGCCTTCGTCCTAGCATGGGGAAGGGTCTCCTGAGCTATCTCCTGGGCCAGGCTCTGCTTTGAGTCTGATCACAGTCTTATACCACCTTCTGTGTTTGTGGGCTGCAGAGTGAGACCAATGCGTGTGTCCTGAACTTTGGGCCCCGAGGGAGCAGTGTAGTCACCATCCCCAGGGAACGCCTAGAGGCTGGTATAGAGTACACCTTTAACCTCACCGTGTGGAAAGCAGGCAGGAAGGAGGAGGCTGCCAGCCAGACGGTGAGTTCTGCCTCAGCCCAACAGGCCACAGCCAGACAGCACCCAAACAGTACCCAGCTCCACCCCATGTCTTTCAAAGACTCTCTATGTTGCTTCTTCTAGAGGCTTATGAGTTCTCTTATTGCTGATTTTGATACAAAATATAAAAAAAAAATCCAACTTTAGTGTTGCTTCCTTTCAAGCCATGATATAACTCCACATCAAATCCTATTGAGGCCTTATGAACTCTGGTTATCTATTCTCTCCCCCTCCCTGTTCCTTACCTCCCCCCCTCCAATTTCCCCCTTCCTCTCTGCCTCTCTTTAGCTTTCTTTCCAGTACTGGAATTGAATCCAGGGCTTATATCCCCAGCCTTTTAGAAAAGTTAAATTTTTTTTTTTTAATCGGTACTGGGGATCGAACTCACGACCACGTGCTTGCAAGGCAGGCGCTTATGCCACTGAGCTAAATTCCCAGCCTGAAAAGTTAAATTTTGAGACAGTCTTCTTAAGTTGCTAAGTTGCCCAGGCTGGGCTTGAACTGTCAGTCCTCCTGCCTCAGCCTCAAGTGCTGGCATTACAGCAACAATATAAAAGGTGAATGTTGAGAAACTGAGTCTTACCTTAGAAGCAATCACTGTCTGCAGATCATGGGTGTCCTCATTTCTGAATCGATTGGGGTACCATTGGCCTCATACTACCCTGGCCTGGTCAGGAAAGTTAGGGCCATTGTGCATGTGATGGCCACCCCTTCTACTGTAGCACAGTCCTGCCAGTGGGGTGTACTGGGCTGTGTTTCTGCCCAGGGGGTGGGAGGAGAGATGTCTTCCCAACACCAGGTTTTTCTCAGCTGACCTGGGGAGGAGGGTCTACCTCGAGAAGTCATCTAGGGAAGCAGGGTCCAGCTGGGCTATGGTGCTAAATTAGGCATTGCCTAGGGAGACTGGAAATGTGGGGTTAGGACCATGGACTGCTGTCCTCTTCCATGGATGTCTTAGTTTGTTCATTCATCTCTCTTTGCATCCTGCAGTAGTGGGTTTCTGTGTCTCCTGCTGCCAGGCTCACCAGGGCCCTATACTAGAGATGACAGCCCTGCTGGCCTCTGCCCTTTTAGACAATTTACACCTCTTTGGACTTGGCAGGGGAATCTGGGTTTGTGTGCTACAGTGCTTAGGAGGGTAGAGACTGTGTCTTTCAGCTGCCTACCCTATTGACACAGTGGGATATGGTCTCCCTGTGACTTGCCTCCTCTCCAGGTGCTGGTCCGAAGTGGTCAGGTGCCAATTGTGTCACTGGAGTGTGTGTCCTGCAAGGCACAGGCAGTATATGAAGTGAGCCGCAGTTCATACATATATCTGGAGGGCCACTGTCATAACTGCAGCAGTGGCTCCAAGCACGGGGTAAGTAACAGACTGGGCTGGTCCCGGTTGGATGGCTGGCTGCAGCACTGTCCTCACTGCCTCTCCTGTCTGTCGTGCAGCGCTGGGCTGCACGAACCTTCAGCAATAAGACTCTGGTGCTGGATGAGACTACCACATCCACAGGCAGCTCAGGCATGCGGCTAGTGGTACGGCGCGGTGTGCTGCGGGATGGTGAGGGCTACATCTTCACACTCACAGTGCTGGGCCACTCAGGTGAGGAGGAAGGCTGTGCCTCCATCCGCCTGTCACCCAACCGCCCCCCACTGGGGGGTGCATGTCGCCTCTTTCCACTGGATGCAGTGTGCGCCCTCACCACCAAGGTGCACTTCGAATGTGTGGGTAAGTATGGGCCCAGTGAGGGGGGTAGCACCTGCTAGGGACCAGGGCTATGCTAAAACTATGCACCCACCCACAGGCTGGCAGGATGCAGAGGATGTGAGTGCCCCACTGGTGTATGCCCTGCTGCTGCGGCGCTGTCGTCAGGGCCACTGTGAGGAGTTCTGCATCTACAAGGGTAGCCTCTCTACCTATGGGGCTGTGCTGCCCCCAGGATTCCGGCCTAGCTTTGAGGTGGGACTGGCTGTTGTTGTGCAGGATCAGTTGGGTGCTGCAGTGGTTGCCCTCAACAGGTGAGCTGGGCCTTAGAGGGCCTTAGAGGTGGGGCCTTAGAGGTGGGGATGGGATTATGGTAATGCCCCACTGCTTACATCCTAATTCTGCCCTGCAGGTCTTTGGCCATTGTCCTGCCAGAGCCCAATAGCTCCGTGGGTCTTATTCCTTGGCTGCACAGCCTGACTGCCAGTGTGCTACCTGGGCTCGTGCGACAGGCTGACCCCCAGCATGTCATTGAATACTCACTGGCCCTCATCACTGTGCTCAATGAGGTCAGTGGGGCAGGCAGAGAGGAATCTCAAGTTTGCTCTTTAGAGAGCTGAGACCAGTACTGCTGACAGGTGGCTGCAGCCACCATGTCATGGGCCTAGGGTTTGGAGGGCATCCCATGCCTTGCTGTCCTACCATGTACTGGGCCAGACCCAGACCCCAGGCCCAAAAGCCTCATTCTCAGACCCACACAGGCAAAACCCCTGGTGTTGTCCCTGAAACAAGGACATCATTCCTCAGCGACCTCCGCATGCTGGGTCCTATCCAATGCCAGAGTCTTCCCACTGCTCTTGAGCCTACAGTGTGTCTTGTGTATTCTCTACTTTGCTCTCAAGGAAACTGCTCAGGATTTTGAGTCCCCACCTGCATCATGTAGTAGGCAGCATGTAGCCATCTATACCTGAATTTGGGGTCTTGTGTTTACCACCCTAGTATGAGCAGGCTCCAGATGTGACCACAGAGTCTGACTCTGAGCAGCAGCTGCGCGCCCAGATGCGCAAGAACATCACAGAAATTCTGGTTTCCCTGCGTATCAATACCGTGGATGACATCCAGCAGATCACTGCTGCGCTGGCCCAGTGCATGGTAGGACAGCAAGGCATGGGATGCCCTCCAAACCCCATGCCCATGGCAGTTATTGGCTACAGGATTAGGTGTCTTCCTCTGCCATTCCTCTCTTGCCTTTTCCCAGCATGATTCCACAGTCCCCAGTTTGTGGCCCTATGGGGTAACCCAGGACAGAAAGCACCACAGGGAAGGGTATATGGAGTGGCCAGCAGGGATCTTGTCATGTGCCTTTCCTTGGGCTGTGTTTACATCCCATATACCTGGCACATCAGGTGTGACTTATTCACTCCAGCTGTTCACTACCTGTGGTCTAGACTTGTCAGCCAGACAAAGTGAGTCTGATGGGGAGTTTCTGTGCCCAGGGTGGGGAGGGAATAAGTACAGGGACCCAAGATAAGGCCAGGTCCTCAGAGAAAATGGGACCAGAGTGCTTTCCAGGTCAAGGTTGCTCTTTTACTGCGTGGCTGAGTTTAGACTCCAGCCTGGGCCGCAGTGTCTTCCTTGCTTTTAGTTGTGTGAAAAACCATGCTTAGGTATCACAGTTCAAATGTTCCCTATGGGTTGAGGGCAACCACCTTATGGTTTTCAGCAGGGAGGGCCTGGGCAGCCTCACATGGAGGGTACCTAGCACAGCACAGAGTTTGGAGGCGGAGAGGCTACCTGGCATCCTGGCAGCCATGGAGGCAGAGTCGGCTAAAGGAGAGGGGATCAGGCACTGTGAGACCATGTGTGTGGGGTGGACTTGGACACTGTGTGGGCTCCATGCAGGTGTCCAGCAGAGAGCTCGTGTGCCGCTCCTGCCTGAAACAGACACTGCATAAGCTGGAGGGCATGATGCGCATCCTGCAGGCTGAGACCACCCAGGGCACTGTTACACCCACCACCATTGCTGACAGCATCCTCAACATCACAGGTGTGGACATGTGTCTTATAGCCCGCCTCCCACTTAGCCTCTCCTCTAGCCTCCCCATTCAGTGTGCCAGCCTCGTGTGTTTGTCTGCAGGTGACCTCATCCACCTGGCCAGCTCAGACATACAGAGCCCACAGCCCTCAGAACTAGGGACTGAGTCGCCCTCATTGATGGTGGCATCTAAGGCCTACAACCTTTCATCAGCCCTCATGTGCATTCTTATGCGTTCCCGTGTGCTAAATGAGGAGCCTCTGACCCTGGCGGGTGAGGAGATCGTGGCACAGGGCAAGCGCTCAGACCCACGCAACTTGCTGTGCTATGGCAATGCCTCAAGCTCTGGCTGTCATTTCTCCATCCCTGAGGCTTTCAGCGGGGCCCTGTCCAACATCAGTGATGTGGTGCAGCTCATCTTCCTTGTGGATTCCAATCCTTTTCCCTTTGGCTACATCAGCAATTATACTGTCTCCACCAAGGTGGCATCCATGGCTTTCCAGACACAGGCTGGCACCCAGATCCCCATAGAACGACTGGCCAAAGAGCGTGCCATAACTGTGAAGGTGCCCAACAACTCGGACCAGGCTACCCAGAGTCTCCACACCCCTGTGGGGTCAGCTATCATCCAGCCCCAGGCCTCTGTCAGCGCTGTAGTCACTCCAGACAACAGCAACCCTGCAGCAGGGCTGCACCTGCAGCTCACCTACACAGTGCTGAATGGTAGGTGTCACACAGGTGTCTATAGCTGTGGTTGCTGAAATCTGCCTCCTGCCATGTGGGTCCTGGGGTCCTGTCTGGAGAGCAGTTGGGGCCATGGACAGGCACATGCTTGTCCAGTATGGAGGCTCTCAGGCCCTGTGGTGGAAGGCTCCCAGGGTGTCATTGGGTGGATGTCTGACACTGCTCTGCCTGCAGAGCGCTACCTGTCTGAAGAGCCTGAACCCTACCTGGCTGTCTACCTGCACTCAGTGCCCCAGCCCAATGAGTACAACTGCTCGGCCAGCAGAAAGATCAGCCTGGAGATGCTCACTGGAGCTGACCACAGGCCCTACACCTTCTTCATCGCCCCAGGGTGAGCACCCTCCACCCACCACAGGACCTGGGAATGGGCTGTGGCAGGTGGATGTGGTTTGGTTTGTGTGCCTAAGAGCATGTGGGTACTGAGGAACAGTGATAGCAGCCAGGTGTTGCAGCTAAGGCTAGACTACTCCCTGGCTGGAACTGGGGCTTTGGACCCAGCAAAGTCTGGCTGTGACACTGCCCTGTCCCTGGCAGGACTGGATACCCAGGTGGGAGTTACCACCTGAACCTGACTAGCCACTTCCACTGGTCAGCACTGGAGGTTTCCGTGGGCCTGTACACATCCCTGTGCCAGTACTTCAGCGAGGAGGAGATGATGTGGAGGACGGAGGGGCTTGTGCCTCTGGAGGACACTTCACCCAGCCAGGCCGTCTGCCTCACCCGTCACCTCACTGCCTTTGGTGCCAGCCTTTTTGTGCCACCCAGCCATATCCACTTCATCTTCCCTGTGAGTGGGGCCCTGATTTTCAGTCTCTTCACAGGGTTGAGAATGCCTGGGTGGGCTCCAGCTCCATCTTCAGAAGGTGAAACACTCAAGTGAATATCCTGGGCTGGCTTGAATATCCTTGAGATGGCTTTGTCTTCCCAGGAGCCAACTGCTCGTGTGAACTACATCGTGCTTCTGACATGTGCCATGTGCCTTGTAACCTACACCATCATGGCTGTGATCCTGCGCAGGCTGGACCAGCTGGATGTCAGCTGGGCCCGCGTCATCCCCTTCTGCGGGAAAGGGGGCCGCTTCAAGTATGAGATCCTGGTCAAGACTGGCTGGGGCCGAGGTTCAGGTGAGGGGAGATGATTGTGGGTGAGGAGACATGGTATCCAACTAGGCTTTCCCAGTTGCAGTCCTGGGCTCTGTTTGGCTAGTTTTCCCCGTGATTATGGTGATAGGTGTCCTAAAGCAAGAGCTCCTTTCCCAGGTGCTATGTAAAGGGTTAGGTTGTGAATCCTTGAAATGGCTTAATGAATATAGGGTCATTCCCAAGAAAGAGAATGGCTCTCAGTAGGAAGTAAGCACCTGATTATCACAGGCAGGCCTAGCTCTGTGTGGTGGTGTGGGCCTCCAAGTTTGTGAGGGCACAAAGTGCACAGGCTGGCCTGCTAGTCAGTGGGGCAGTAAGGAGTGTTCTGTGATCTCTGAAATTTATTTGTGAACATCAGAAAACTCTTGCTGTTGTTCATAAATATGCAGGGAAATGCACTGATGTTTTCTTAGTGCATCACGGTTTAAAATGGTAGAAACTGACAGTTAAGCACCATGTTTGTTTGTGGAAAACTCTCTGAGCAGTTTCCTTCTTCACCTTTTCCTTGTATAACCAAGAGTACAGAGTGAGCATTTTTCTGTGCTCTGGAAAGTGTCACATCCAAAGTTTACACTGACTTCCAGCATTTCCCTTTATGCTTTCAATATTGTGAAAAGAATTCTGAGAGTTCTTTGAGAAGATTGCATTCTGCTGCAATATACCTCCTTTGTGGCAATCACTTATTTATGTGGTGTGTCTGTCAGTTTTCCATTGCTGGGATGAGATACTGACATACACAATTTAAAGGTGGTAAGGTAGCTGGGGATTTAGCTCAGTGGCATAAGGGCTTGCCTGGCAAGCATGAGGTCATGAGTTCGATCCTCAGCACCATAAATAAATAAGGGTGATGAGGTTTAATTTGGATCATGGTTTCTGTCCATGTCAGCTGGCTTCAAAGCAGAAACTTCATGGTGGAAGAGAATTGGGGGAGGAAAGCTGCTTAATCAGTAATATCTGAGGAGCCAGAAAGAAAAGGGCTGGGGACTGATACATTTCCCAGTCACGTGCTCATGATCACCTGGACATACCCAGAAGTGTGTCATACTAATCTCCTAGGTATCTCTCAGGCCAGTCAAGTTGACAATCAGGAATAAATACCACACATAAATAAATCCATATTTGCTACTTAATTCTACACTGCCTGTAGAATCTTAGATGGATTGTCCCTGTAACTGTCCCTTCAGTAACTCTACTGTTTATCCTTTTCTTTAAGAAAAAAGTTATGGTTGTTTTGTTTTGTTTTCTTGAGACACAGTCTCTCTGTGTAGTACAGGGGCTGGTCTTGAACTTACTGTGTAGCCCCAGCTGGCCCCCAACTCATGGGAATCCTCCTGCCTCAGCCTCCCAAGTGCTAGGATTTTAGGCATGGGCCACCATGCCCAGCTTCCATTACCTTTAATTCAAATTCACTTCCAGTATTAGTGTTTTTCTCTTTTTTTTCCCATTTTTGTTTCTTTTCGCATTGCTAAGGATTGAACCCAGGAGACCTTATGCATGTTAGGCACATACTGGACCACTGAGCTAGTCCTCAGCCTTTTTTGTTTTTTATTTTGAGACAAGATCTTGCTAAATTGCCCAGGCTGTCCTTGAACTTTCAATCTTTTTTCCTCAGCTTCCCTCAGTTTTGGGATTAGAGGCTTGTTCCACCACACCCAGTGATTATCCATTTTTCAAAACTCACATGGGTCAGCAAGTGTGTGGTAGTGCATTCCTGTAATCCTAGTACTCTGGAGGCTAAGACAAGAGGATCACAAATTTGAGACAGTCTGAGCTATATGAGTGTGAAGCTAGCCTGAGTTACATAGCAATGCCTTGTCTCAGACAGGTGGGTGTATCACCAGGAGAAGACAAGGCCACCCAAGTGTGGGGCTGGTGGTTTGTGTGTAGCAGAGATGTACATAGGTGGATAAGTCCGTATTCATTGTGAATTCCATACTGCCTGGTCTCTGGCTGTGATTCACCTTTTATCTTACAGTGACTGGTAGACTGAGGGATGGCAGCCAGGTTTGCACTCTGTGGGCATCTGCCAGCATCACACCTTGGTAACCCAGAGCTACAGCTGTTGATCCTGGGTTGGTGTTTATGTAACAAATGGGGGAAAACTGAAATTTGTATCCTTCAGAACTGTACAGTGCAGGGACCACCTGTGCTTAAGACCACAGATGAAATAACTTGCCTGGGTGTTGGAGGAGGGGGGCTCCACACCCTAGAGTTCTCCTCTTTCTATTCTCCAGGTACCACAGCCCATGTGGGCATCATGCTATATGGAGCAGACAGCCGGAGTGGTCACCGACATCTGGATGGAGACAGGGCCTTTCACCGCAACAGCCTGGACATCTTCCGGATTGCCACCCCACACAGTCTGGGCAATGTGTGGAAGATACGGGTGTGGCATGACAACAAAGGTCTTTGCAAATATTGCTATTGCTGCTATCCTGCACCCTGCTAATACCCTGGCCCACTATGTCCTCCCTCCATCCCCTGCCAGCACCCTGGCCCTCACCCCACCACCACCTCCACAGGGCTCAGCCCCGCCTGGTTTGTGCAGCACATCATCGTCAGGGACCTACAGAATGCCCACAGCACCTTCTTCTTGGTCAATGATTGGCTGTCTGTGGAGACAGAAGCTAATGGTGGCCTAGTAGAAAAAGAGGTGCTGGCTGCAAGTAAGGCCCAAGGATGGGGCAGGGGAGGATGGGGGTGGGTACCCTTGCCCTGGGCCTCCTGTAGCCCCTCCCTGCCTTCCTCCCAGATGATGCAGCCCTGTGGCAGTTCCAGCGCCTCCTAGTGGCTGAACTGCAGCGTGGTTTCTTTGACAAACACATCTGGCTCTCCATATGGGACCGACCAGCTCGTAGTCGCTTTACTCGTGTCCAGAGAGCCACCTGCTGTGTCCTCCTCATCTGCCTTTTCCTGGGTGCCAATGCCGTCTGGTATGGGGTCGTGGGAGATAGCACCTACAGGTGGGTGCCTATGGAGTCAGGGTGGTCTCTCCTTGCCCAACTCTTCCTGGCCTCCCAGCTTAACCTGGCCTGGGTCTATCTCCTGCCACACAGTATGCGGCCTCTGTCCAGTCTGATCCCACCAAGCGTCGACACAGTTGCCATTGGCCTGGTGTCCAGTGTGGTTGTCTACCCTATCTACTTGGCCATCCTATTCCTCTTCCGGATGTCCAGGAACAAGGTGGGTTGGGACAGGAGTGAAGCATAAGCCTTGTCACCCAGCTAATGGTGCTGTTTGGCATTATACCCAAAGGGAAAAATCAACAGACCAAATCTGATTCTTTGAAAAGGTCCACAAAATTGGCAAACCTTTGGGTAGATTGAGAAAACTCAAATTTTGAGAATCATGAGAGGGGACATCATTGCCAACCTTAAACTGATGGAGCATATAAGGGAATGTCATGAGCCACTGTGTACCAATGTGTTATGAATCTTAGAAATGGACACAAACCACCAAGACCAGCTCAAGAAGAAATAGACAATCTGAGATGTAAAGCAAATAAAGAGATTGAGTTAGTAATATAAAAACCTCCCACAAAGAAAAGGCCCAGACAGCTTCACTAGTGAATTAAACAGTTAAAGATTAACACCAGTCGTTCACGAAGTCTTCCAGCATATATACAAGGGGAAGATGTGCTAGCACTCTGGGAGGCTGAGGCAAGAGGATTGGAAGTTAAATCCCAGTTTAGGCAATTTAGCAACTTTTGTAAGGTCATGTCTCAAAATTTAAAAAATTTTTATTTTGTATTTTTGTTTTGTTTTTTTTGAGGCAAGGTCTCATTATGTAGCTTAAGCCAGCCTTGAACTCACTGTGTAGCCCAGGCTGGCCTCAGAATCACGGCAATCCTCCTGCTCAGTCTCCCAAGTTCTGGGGTAACAGGTATGCACTGCCATGTCCAGCTATAAAATTTTAAAAAATTTTTAAAAGGGCTAGGAATGTAGCTCAGTATGAAGGCTCTGGGTTCAATCCCCAGTACTGCAAAAAGAAAAAAAAATACTTACAGGAATATAAGAGGAAGGAATTTTTCCTAATTCTTCCACGAAGCCAGTACTATTCTGACCCCAAACCCTAATAAGGACATCACAAGAAAAGGAAATAAACTGTCCCTTATGAATATACTTGCTCAAGCTGGGTGTGGTGACTCATACCTGTAATTCTAGCACTTGCAAAGCTGAGGCAGAAGGATCAGTGTGAGTTCAAAGCCAGCCTGGGGTATATAATGAATTCAAGACCGGCCTGAACTCCATAGACCTGTCTCAAAAAATATATGTATGTGTGTATGTGTATACACATGTACTTTTTTTTTCCACATACGGATCTTGTGAGCTTGTTTTGAGATTCTAGCAGAGGAGGGGAGCACAACTACTTATATACTATTGACCAAGGAATGATCCTTCTCTGTCAGGGGCAGTCATCCTCTCTGACCAAGTGCGCAGCTTCAGGAGGGTTGCACGTGGAGCACTGAGGGAGGAAGGGACACCCACCTAGCCAGCCCAATTAGTGGCTGACAGATGTCGCAGCCAAGGATCACCCTCACATCCTGAAGATGTGTATCTTAAGTCCTCAACATTTCACTAATAAGTCAAGTCCAACAGCATGTAAGAAAGGATTATCTACCACCACCAAGAGGGATTTAGTAAACTGTGAGGCATATGGCTTATTTACATTTATGTTTAAGTAAAAGAAAAAGGGTTATTTCTTTCTTATTTTTCTTATGTTGTCTTGGGCATGGAATCCAGGGCCTTGCACATACTAGGCAAGGACTCTATCACTGAGCTGTACCACTATTTTGTTGTAGAAAGCATCGTTTCTTTAGTTGCACCAGCCACCTATGAACCGTATGTGGGGAGCACAGTAAGTGCTGAGTGCCTAGGACATTGTCAGGACTGGTCTAGGCTGTCATATCTGTTCAGAAGTTAGTTTCTCATGCCTCCCCTGAGCAGGGCCAGCTGCTTCCTGCTAACCCACCATCTTCTCTCCACAGGTGGCTGGTGGCCCAAGTCCCAGCCCCACAGGGCAGCAGACACTAGAGCTGGATAGCTGCGTGGACTCATCTATGTTGGACAGCTCCTTCCTTACGTTCTCAGGTCTCCGCACTGAGGTGAGGGCTGAGGTCCTTGAGGACACTGCAGGCTGAGGCTGGGGCAAATCTAGGCCCTGGGGAGGGTGGTGCTTTGCCTCTGAGGGTTCTCACTGATGATGCTTTGTACTTTCCAACAGGCCTTCACAGGACAGGTGAAAAATGACGTATTTATGGATGATTCTAAAAGGTAGGTTGCCTAGGGAGATCAAGTGCATCCCCCCTGGACACAGTTCTGTGTGTGGCAGGCCATGTTGGAGGGAGTCAGGCTGTCTGTGTCTTTGTCTAGTGTGACTGTGAGTATTACCACACACTCTTGGCTCAGAAGCCCTGTGTCCCTGCGTGCATTGCTTACTACATCTGTGTGTGTGGCCAGACTTGAATCAGGTGTTTGTAAGGATGTGCTGACCTGTGTTACCCATAGCCTGCCGTGTTGGCCCTCCAGTGAAGGCACACTCAGTTGGCCAGACCTGCTTAGCGACCCATCCATTGTGGGCAGCACCCTGCAGCGGTTGGCAAGGGGCCGAACAGGCCGAGGGCTGGGCCCAGAGGAAGACAGCCTCTCTCTGGTTAGCCCCTCCTCACCTGCCAAGTACTTCTCAGCATCAGGTGAGCTAGGGTGGGGAAGAGGGGAGAGGAGTCCAGAGGCCCTGAGTGGCTGGGCCACCCTAATGTGTCCTAAACCCTCCAGATGAAGACCTCATCCAGCAAGTCCTGGCCGAAGGGACTAGCAGCCTAGTGGTCACCCAGGACACCCTCGTAGAAACGGACCTGCTCACTGGCTTGTGAGTACCCATTCCTGGGGGAAAAGGGTCATCTTTGGGTGGGGACTGGACAGGATAGAAAGGGATAAGTTAGGGCTTCCTGGTTCTGCCTTGCCCCTAGGCCATGGTGCTTGACAACTCTGAGGCCCTGGGACCTCCTGTAAGGGAGGCAGCAGGAACATGGGGCATTGGAGACCCAGAGAGGCAGTTGGTGCTGGCTGGTGGGGGCTAGCTTAGGGAAGAGCTCTGATTTTCATCTCAAAACAGAAATTATG
Organism: Dolichotis patagonum; assembly: GCA_004027295.1. NCBI lineage: Eukaryota > Metazoa > Chordata > Mammalia > Rodentia > Caviidae > Dolichotis > Dolichotis patagonum. The sequence goes on along the minus strand of PVJX010001602.1, from coordinate 6,591 downwards.
GTCAAATTTTTAAATAGCCCCCTGCTTTTTTGTTTCATTTTTTCCATTTGGCAACCATTTGATATTTTAAGAATTCAGTAACAAAGGATTCATGTTGAATTATCTTATTCTTCCCTTCTCATACATATTTATTTCAGTATCCACTTTTTCATCTCTTTTAACTCTTCTAATATCCAAGCAACCAGGAATAGCTGAGATAGGAACTATCCTAGGACAGAGAGGTAGGGAAGTTCTCTGAGTTATATGAAGGCATCCCGATGAGAAATTGCTAATTGATTTAACAATGTGACACAGGGGCACAGCTGTAAGCCTACCACTCCAAAGCCGCTCCTGAGCTCTGCACAGCCACTTGTCTACATGTGCAGCTGTTGGCAGCCCATATTTAACCCTGGGTGTTCAGTTTCTCCCAGACATCTTCTCTGGGCATGGCAGCTGACAGGGCTGAAATCTTTAACTCCTTGATTCCCCTGTGAAGCTTCCTAGGTGAGCAGATGCTCTCAACTTTTTCTAGATGCAGGGTCTCAGATGTCCTGGGTTGTTCAGGCTCTGCTTGGGAGATACTCAGTTCTCTCCACTCATCTATTTGTGCCTGCATGCTAACTTGGTCTTCTCTTGATGCATTTAAACAGCTGTTTAAACAGCTCAGGTGGCAGGGGTGTTGGCTGTCAGCATCCTCAGGGATGCTGACAAACCTTCTCACCTGGTAGCCAGCATCTCCTCTGGAGCCAGCATCTCCTCTGGAGCCAGCAGTCTGAGAAAGAGGCATAGTCACAGCACTGCTTGTACTTTCTCACCTCCAGTTTTCTTCAGTTACTTTAGGAGAGGCTACACAGAATCCTGATGTGGAGTGTGGTATTGTTAGGGCCATCCTGGTGGTAGCCTCCCACACTGGAGCAGGCTATCCACCGTTTACCAAGCTGCCTATAGTCTAGACTCTACTGCTGTCCCCTAGGACACGGCTCTCCTCACTTCTGCCTGGAGTGTCCTCTGAGGTGACCCCTTGTGCTTCCTCTGTGTTACCTGAACAGAGCCTGGCTTCCTGCCCATGTACCTGAAGCAAGAGCTACCAATGTGTGCCCATACTGGTGCATTCACACACAGGTCGTCTTGCCAAGTCCAGCTGCTCCCTATGTGCTGTTGGATACCATGCACACTGTGAGGAGGGACTTGATTCCTCCACACGCATATCCCAGGACTTGTGGCAGTGCCTAGCATTCAGCAGGGCAGTGATGAACATGTGTGCAGCAGGAGCTAGAGACTTATACTTGCAGCCACAGCCCTGGGATCCTGCAGCCTACAAGCTGATGCATATGCAGAATGGCAGGCAAGGACACTGAGGCTCTGCTCCTTGGGGGCAGAAATGCTCATAGCAATGTTTTCTCTCTTTATCTTGTTTTCTACAATATTTCATGTAATTTTTAGATTCAGAGAAGTCAGTTTCAACAAAAAAATCACCTGACAAATGATGTATCCTCTACTGGCCCAGTGACAGAGCCAGAAACATGAGGTGGAGGGGGGGGCAGTTTGTCAGTGGAATCACCTGACAAATGATGTATCCTCTACTGGCCCAGTGACAGAGCCAGAAACATAAGGTGGAAGGGGGTGGGGGGCAGTTTGTCAGTGGCACGTACATACTCATCTGGGTTGTGCAGTAAGGGCTCAGGGTAGCTGCAGGAAGCACAAGGATGTTTTCCTATTTGTGTCCATCCTGCCCTGTTCCAGCCAGCCTTTTCATTTGTACTTTTGTCTTTGTGTCCCCTTTTTCGGTGACAGCATTGGATTTGGGAGGGTCATTGTGGTGTATGTGACACTCTGGTCAGGTGGCTCCTCAGGAGCAGGTTCCTGGGATATACTGGAAGGCAGTGTTAGACTGTATGTCCCCAGGGTGGTGCCCTGGCTCCAAGGGGACATGCTCAACCCTGAGGACAAGGCTTGTGACATGATCACTGGTAAGCCTGGAACCCTGGCTTGCCTTGCTGGTGTGAGAAACTTGCAGGGGTCCCAAGAGGTGATACTATTGCGGAATGGTGGGACAATTAAAACAGCTCAGGCCCAGGGGGATGGGTATGTCAGCAGGAAACATGGAGGAGAGTGACCATGGTGTCCTGAGCCCTCAGTACTATACCAACCTGGTTCAGGCCCTGAGAGGCAGGAGGAGCTGCCCACCCAGGTAAGGGCACAGGACACCACTGCCTGTACTAGGAAGGGCTCAAAATTCAATGCTTCCCCTGCCTGTGCCTAGGTCCAGTGTTGCTGGGGAGAAGACGGAGGCACCAGCAGTGCAGAGGTTTGGGGGCAGTGGGCCTCCTGGCTCAGACCTGACCTGGGAACAGCCCCCACTGGCCCGGCTCTCCAGAACAGGTACCTCTAAGGATCCACACATATCCCTCAGCCCTTCCCTCTGGGGTGCCAGTTACATGACTGCTTCTGTCTCCAGGACTGGTGGAAGGTCTGCAGAAGCGACTGATGCCTGCTTGGTGTGCCCCACTGGCCCATGGCCTCAGCCTACTCCTGGTGGCTGTGGCTGTGGGAGTCTCAGGGTGGGTTGGTGCCAGCTTCCCCCCCAGTGTGAGTGTCATGTGGCTCCTCTCGAGCAGCTCCAGCTTCCTGGCCTCATTCCTTGGCTGGGAGCCACTGAAGGTGAGTTGGGCCAGCAGAGTGGGGGCTGCTAGTCTAGAGCTCCCTGGCTGATGTCACCCTTGCCCTAGGTCCTGCTGGAAGCCCTTTACTTCTCATTGGTGGCCAAGCGGCTACACCCTGATGAAGATGACATGCTGGTGGAGAGTCCAGCTGTGACACCAGTGAGCGAGCGTGTGCCCCGTGTGCGGCCTCCTCATGGCTTTGCTCTCTTCCTGGCAAAGGAGGAAGCTCGGAAGGTCAAGAGGCTGCACAGCATGCTAAGGGTGAGTTTGGCCCCTCTTTCTTCTCCCTCTCAGCTCCTGGGCAGCACATGCTTGAACCTTTGCCTATCCCTCTTTGCCAACCAGAGGCCCTTCAGCAGGGGGACTGTTCCCATCTTGACTCCTTTGCATCCTTCCCATCTACTTCTGCCTGGCCTTGCAGAGCCCTGGGCACAGCTGCCATGCCTTCAGTGGCCTGTGTCTTCCCCAGGAGGGCATTTTATGCTCCTCCTTTGTGCTAGACAGCCTGGGCAGGGGCAGTTTACTACCCAACATTCTAAAGCCATGCCCTGATGTGGCACAATGGTGTCATTGTCTCCCAGAGCCTCTTGGTACACATGCTTTTCCTGCTGGTGACACTGTTGGCCAACTATGGGGATGCTTCCTGTCACAGCCATGCCTATCATCTGCAGAGTGCCATCAAACAAGAGCTGGATAGCCAAGCCTTTTTGGCCATCACTCGGTAGGAACATCCCAGAACACATATATGTTCTGTTAGGCCAAGGTGGCACTGATGCACACTGGGGCCTGCTTTGATCTTGCCCGTAGCTCATCCAAGCCCCTAGGGAGTATTTACAAATGTCTAGATGTGTTTTGGTTGTCAGGCCCAGAGGAGATGCTGCAAGCATATAATGGGCAGAGATCAGGGAAACTGCTGAGCACCCTACACAGCACAGGACAGCCTTAGGGTGGAGCTTCCTGCCCCCAGTGGGGTGGGCAAGCCATGAACCAGAGTGTGGCTATACCTGCTGCTGGTAGGTCTGATGAGTTCTGGCCATGGATGTCCCACGTGCTGCTGCCCTACGTCCATGGGAACCAGTCCAGTCCTGAGCTGGGGCCCCCACGGCTGCGGCAGGTGCGGCTGCAAGAAGGTGAGCTGCAGGACCCCTTCATCCTTGTTCCTTCTCTTTTCATAGCAGCCTACAGCTAAGTTTTGTTTCAGCTCTGATGCCTATGTGAGCTTTACCTTCTTCCTGCCTCAGTTACCTTTCTGTTAAAAGGGCACAATGATGTCTGTGGGTTGCTGGGAGGATTCAGGGAGGTCACCTAGGACCTGTGCATTCCAGCACTCTGTCCAGACCCCCCCAGCCCTGGGGCACATCTGTGCCCAGCTGCAACAGGCTTCAGCACAACTGACTACGGCATTGGCTGGCAGAGTGTAGCCCACAACAGCTCTGAGACATGGACTTACTCTGTGCCTGACCTACTGGGGTGAGAAGAGTCTCTGCAAGTGGGAGGGGGTTCTCCAGGGGAGCCCCTCTGCCCTCTCCAACCTGGATTCCAGGGGCTTATGAGCCTAGGGCCATTTTAACACTGCCGGTCCTACAGCACCTGGTACTGGGGTTATTGTGCGGTGTACGACAGTGGTGGCTACGTGCAGGAGCTGGGTCTGAGCTTAGAGGAGAGCCGCACACGTCTGAGCTTCTTGCAGCAGCACAACTGGCTTGACAGCAAGTGAGTGCTGCCTGCCTTGACCTCTCTCCTTGGCTCTACCCGTACCCCAGCCTTTGGACTCTCCAGCCTGCCGCCCCTGCCCAGGCCACCCTGCCCCTGCTCCTCTGTCCACTTTGGGCTTGTGCCAACCTTGCTCTCTACACAGGAGCCGTGCTGTGTTTGTGGAGCTCACACGCTACAGCCCGGCCGTAGGGCTGCACGCTGCCATCACTCTGCGCCTTGAGTTTCCTGCTGCCGGCCGTGCCCTGGCAGCTCTGAGTGTCCACCCATTTGCGCTGCTGCGCTTCAGCACGGGACTGTCTCTGCCATTGCTCACATCGGTATGCAACACCCCCTCCTACAGATTGCCCCTTTGCAGCCCTGGGGCCTCCTTACTGGGCCCTCCCCCCAAGGGTCCTGATCTGTTCTCCTCCCCCCAGGTATGTCTGCTGCTGTTCGCAGTCTACTTCTCTGTGGCTGAGGCTCGAGCCTGGCACAGGGAGGGCTGTTCACATGCCATGCAGCCTGGGGCCTGGGCACAGTGGCTCCTGGTCACACTGACAGCAGCTGCGGCACTGGTACGTCTGGCCCAGTTAGGCACTGCTGACCGCCAGTGGACCCGCTTCCTCCGTGGCCGCCCCCACCATTTCACCAGCTTTGACCAGGTGGCACAGTTAAGCACTGCAGCCCGTGGCCTGGCAGCTTCACTGCTCTTCCTGCTTTTGGTCAAGGTGAGAGCCAGCTCCAGGGACAGGCCTGGGCCAGACCCTGGGGCTGCAGGCTGATGTTCCTTGTCCACAGACTGCCCAGCAGCTGCGGTTTGTGCGCCAGTGGTCTGTGTTTGGTAAGACCCTGTGCAGGGCCCTGCCAGAGCTGCTGGGGGCCACTTTGGGCTTGGTTATACTTGGAGTGGCCTATGCCCAGCTGGCTGTTCTGGTAAGTAGCTGTGCCTGGGTCCGTGGGGAGGCCTCAGCCCGGGCACATACTCATTCCTGCCCCTGCCCCGCAGCTTGTCTCCTCCTGCACAGACTCCCTTCACAACATGGTCCAGGCCCTCCTGGTGCTATGCCCCAGATCCAGGGTCCCTACCCTGTGCCCAGGCGAGTCTTGGCACCTGTCCCTTCTGCTGTGCATGGGACTCTGGGCTCTGCGCCTGTGTGGAGCTCTGAGACTGGGCACAGTCCTTCTGCGTTGGCGGTACCACTCTCTGCGGGGGGAACTCTACCGCCCAGCCTGGGAACCCCAGGACTATGAGATGGTGGAGCTCTTCCTGCGCAGGCTGCGCCTTTGGATGGGCTTCAGCAAGGTCAAGGAGGTGGGTACGGCCCAGTGGGGGGGAGAGGGACACTCTGGGCCTATGAGCCCAGGGTGCAGTCAGACTGACCGAGCCCCTGTGCCGCCCCCAGTTCCGCCACAAAGTCCGCTTTGAAGGGATGGAGCCGCTGCCCTCTCGATCATCCAGGGACTCCAAGTCTTCCCCAGAGGCACCTCCACCCCCCAGTGGTGGCTCCGACTCTTCACATCCCTCCACCTCCTCCAGCCAGCTGGATGCCTCGAACGCAGGCCCAGGCCACCCAGGTGGCCCAGGTGCCCAGGGAGAGCCTGAGCCAGAGCCCTCCCGCCTCCATGCTGTATTTGAGGCTCTGCTCACCCAGTTTGACCGACTCAACCAGGCTACGGAGGACGTCTACCAGCTGGAGCAGAGGCTGCAAAGGCTTCAAGGCTGTGGGAGCACCCAGTTTTCTACATCACCTCATGCTAGCCCCTCTCAAAGCCCTAGGTCAGCCCTGCCCAGCCACCTTGCCCAGGCCAGTGAGGACATGGACACAGCTATAGACCACAATAGGACATCACTGTGGGCCAAGAACAAGGTCCACCAGGGCAGCACTTAGTCCTAGGGGCCTGGGTCATGCCCTTTCTTGGGAGAGGGCCTATGGCTTTGATCTGGCCCCAGGAGCCAGGGTAGAGAGTGCTCAGTATTACCTTCTGCATCAAGGCCTCAGGCTAGGCCTAAGGGCTACATACAGGTTCCCCAGAGAGCAGGCAGGGTAGGTCTGCCTGTCTGTGGGCTTTAGCACTTTAAAAAGGCTGTGTGATCAGCCAGGACCCAGGGTCCCCTCCCAGCTCCCTGTGGGAGGACACAACAGTATTGGAACGAGCGAGTACCCAGCCTCCGACATGCTAATTTATTTCCCAAGTCCTCAGGTACAGCAGGGCTGTGCCCAGCACCACCCCTGTGCAGCCTGCTCCCCTTGCT